>JAJQKJ010001892.1:0-30000 GCA_029574335.1 Rana kukunoris
GGGTGGAGTCTGCTGGCCCCTCCACAGCCTCTGCTCTCTGCTCTCTCCTTTGCCAGGGTGACTGCCCCTCTCTGCCTCCCCCCACACCTGCTAGTTTTCTGAAGTGGGTGAAGTCTGCTGGCCCTCCCACAGCTCTGCCTCTGCTCCTTGTCTCCACCTTGTGCCGGGTGACTGGGTCTTGTCAGCCACCCCCTCCTGTTGTTTTTCTTTTAGGGGTGGACAGCCTGTGGGCCACATCCCCCAGCTCTGCTCTCTGCACTTTCACAGGTAATATCTGTTGGGCATTTGTTGCGTCCAAAGTGGATTTTTAATCCACTTTGGATAAAAAAAAAAAATTAAAGTTTCTGCGCTTTAATTTACCTGGAGTCCGGGGGTTTATGGAATCGAATGCAGACAATTTGGGCTATGGGACGTCCTGGTGGTGCTGTACCCTCATGTCCCATGATTCTGTGCAGTACAACCTCCCCCCTTCTTTTTTTTTTTCGTGTAACTCTGAACAGGATTTTTTAAGCTTTTCTATTTTTCAATGAAAAAGTAAATAAATAATTAAAATAATAATAATAACAAAATAATATATATATTATATATATAATATATATATATATATATATATATATATATATATATAATCAAAATAAGAACAGCTTAAAAAAGTGTTAAAAGTCACACTGAAAAAAATATTTTACCGTCATGGTTATTTATATGTATATAAATGTTTATATAAATATTCTATTTACAATTATTATTCTTTTTTAATTTCATTTTAATTATTTTCTTTTTTATTATTATTATTTTTTTTTAATTATTTTGTCTAGTGGCAAATTGTGCATTAGGCAGGTTGAACAACTGCAGCAACTGAGTAAAAAATTAATCTCTGCTATTCCATATAAATATATAAAAAAAAAATAACCCGTTCTGATGCACATATGGCCACTAGAGGGAGTAATTAAAAAGGAAAAATAATAATATATATATATTTGGCCACTAGACAGAGTAATTAAAAGAAAAATAAGAAAGAAAAATAATTAAAACATTTTTAAAAGAATAATAATAGAATATATATATATATATATATATATATATATATATATATATATATATATATATACATACATACAGAGTAATTAAAATAAAAATAAGAAAGAAAAATAATTAAAACATTTTTAAAAGAATAATAATAGAAATATATGTATATATATATATATATATATATATATATATATATATATATATATATATATATATAATATATAAATATATAGTATATATATATATATTATATATTCTATTATTATTATTTTAAAAATGTTTTAATTATTTTTCTTTCTTATTTTTCTTTTAATTACTCTGTCTAGTGGCCAAATATATATATATATTATTATTTTTCCTTTTTAATAAGAATAATAATAGAATATATATATATATATATATATATATATATATATATATATATATATATATATATACATACATACATACAGAGTAATTAAAATAAAAATAAGAAAGAAAAATAATTAAAACATTTTTAAAAGAATAATAATAGAATATATATATATATGTATATATATAATATAATATATATATATATATATATATATATATATATTATATATATAATATATATATATTCTATTATTATTATTTTAAAAATGTTTTAATTATTTTTCTTTCTTATTTTTATTTTAATTACTATGTCTAGTGGCCAAATATATATTATTATTATTATTATTATTATTATTATTATTGTTCCTTTTTAGTTACTCCCTCTAGTGGCCATATGTGCATCAGACGGGTTTATGCAACTGCAGCAATTGAGTAAAAACAAATTTCCCTCATCTCTACTATTCCATTTGAGCCGACCTGAAACGAAATTGCAAAAATATACATTAACTTGTGCTGCTGCTGGGAAGAAGCTGGGGGCGGAGCTGGAAAGCAGAAAGTGCAGGGTCTGGAGCAGGAGCAGAGGGAGGCTGAAGTCAGCGGACCAAGGGAAACGGTGATGAGTTATGTCCTCCTTTCTGCTGCCAGCTGCTGAGATGGAAGAGGGGGAGGGTCGGGACAAGCCTCTCCTCGGCAGCATGGAGAAGCACTGGATCTGGAGGAGAAGTTCTGTCCTCCTCTCTGCTGCCAACTGCTGTGGCATGGTACGAGGAGGGTGCCGCAGCTGCAGGAGAGGTGTGAAATAGCCTGGAGGGCCAGGTTCAGCAAGCGGGCCTTGTGTTCAAGCCCTCCAGCTGCAGGGAAAAGGCTGGTTTAGGAGGAGTTTTGGGGTCACAAGACCACAGAAAACCACAAAAAAGTGGTTTGTGGAGATTATCAGAACAATAGGGAGGTGGGACTTACCAGGTGGGTCTAGACAGCCTTTAGCTCTACTCTAAATGCCTCTAAAATTAATTGTGTTCCATTTCTTTACCGGTGCAGGTTCCACCGTGCAGTACGTTCCCACCGTGTGCAATGGTCGTGAGGTGGTGGACTCCACTACGTCGTCCCTGTGACACGAGCAGGGGGCCAAGATGCAGCGATAACAACTCAGCTGTAGAAGACCTTGCAGTCCTTAACAAGATGGCTCCGGAGATGCTGGCCAGACGGGGATTTCAAGCATCAACGCCGATGAAATTACCCAAAGCCAAAACGTTTTTGCCGAGTCCAACGGTGTTACAAAGTATCCGTCTTTCCCTGGTTATCTTGTTATGACGACTGTTTTATGCCACGAACGGCTCGGGTCCAGGGTGTTCCAAAATGACTGCTATTTTATTTGTGGTGCAAATTGGAAGGACACATGAGACGGGAAGAGACCTTATGTGGTGTTTAAAGCGTCCAAAGCCATCTCATGCTTGGTGTGGGACCTCAACTGGACAGAGCTCATGGCCAAACTTCCATCTTGAGCTTGTTGATATCAACTTGACAGATCTTATGGCAAATGTCTTTGTCAGGCCTGGTGGAAATGGACAGATTCCTTGTCCAAACTCCCATCTTAGGCCTCGTAGTGAGTCCTCAACTGGACAGATTTCATGGTCAAGCTTCCATCTTAGACTTGGTGGTGGGACCTCAACTGGACAGATCTCATTGCCAAACACCCATCTTAGGCCTGTAGTGAGTCCTCAACTGGACAGATTTCATGGTCAGTTCCATCTTAGACTTGGTGGTGGGACCTCAACTGGACAGATCTCATTGCCAAACACCCATCTTAGGCCTTGGTGGTGAGTCTTCAACTGGACAGACCTCATGGTCAAGCTTCCATCTTGGACTTGGTGGTGGAAACTCAACTGGACAGATCTCATGGCTAAATACCCATCTCTGGCCTAGAGGTAGGACCTCAAATGGTCAAAACCCCTATCCACACTTCCATCTTGGGCGGGTGGTGAGACCTCAACTGGACAGATCTCACGATCAAGCTTCCATCTCGAGCTTGGTGGTGGGGACCTCAACTAGATTGATCTCATGGCAAAATGTCTATCTCAGGCCTGGTGGTGGGACGTCAACTGGACACATCTCATGTCCAACAAAGGGACAATCTAGGTGGACCTTTATCTGCAGGATCCAAAAGTCCCTAAACTCAGAAGCACAAAAACTATCTTGATCCTGACAGATGGGGGGGGGGGGGGGGAGTAAAGTATAGAAATTGATTGTAGACTTTTCACCAAGTATTGCACAAAAAGTAACAGCCAGTTTCCTGGCGGGCTGCTCGTCTGTCCCACGGTCATATGGATGGGGTAGGGGAGTTGCAGTAATTTTAACCCCCGATCTGAAGTACACTATATTGTCAAAAGTATTGGGAGGCCTGCCTTACCATTCACCTGAACTTTAATGGCATACCAGTCTTTGCAGCTGTAACAGCTTCAACTCTTTAACACCTTTGGGATGAGTTAGAGCGGAGACTGAGAGCCAGGCCTTCTCGTCCAACATCAGTGCCTGACCTCACAAATGCTCTTCTGGAAGAACGGTCAAACATTCCACCTAGACACCCTCCTAAACCTTGTGGACGGCCTTCCCAGAAGAGTTGAAGGTGTTATAGCTGCAGAGGGCGGGGCCAACTCAATATTGAACCCTCCGGACTAAGACTGGGATGCCATTAAAGTTCATGTGCGTGTAAAGGCCGGCGTCTTTTGCCAATTTAATGTATAAAGGTCTGCGGGTGGTACCCATGACTGGGGGGGGGGGGGGGTATATCACCCATTCTAGGAACAGAACAGAATTAATAGCGTGCAAAATGTATCAAAATCTCCTCTTTCTCTTTGTTGCACTAAATTTTGCAGAGACTCATCCAGGCTTCAGCGGAAATATGGGACATCTACTGATAAATTCAGAATATATTGTTATCTCGTGTCACGCCAAAGCTGCAGTGTTCCGTCTCCTACAGAAGAGACAGGGTCTCTTTATCAACAATTTTCGTTTTTTTGGAAGCACTTTTCGCTTTGTACGGTACAAGCTGTTCATATCAGTATTATGTAAAATAAAATATCTGTTTGTAGTTTGAGGGGGTCGGTGTTTTTGAAGGACTTTCCTGCCGCTGTATGAAAGGATCGCTTTGGGGGAAGGTAAACAATGTACCACAGCCCCCGCCCCCCCAGTGGTCAGTCAGTCGGGTCAGCCCTTCCACCACTACCCGGTTGGTCACCAGCCCCGCACTTGCCCCATCTAGGTCACGGGCAACGTTTCCTATAAGCGGCGGCGGCTTCCCCTGCAACCAGGGCCGGATTTGCTCTCCCTGCCGCCCCAAGGCCAGGTTCTGCAATGCACCCAACCCCCCCCCCCCCCCCCCCCCCCTCAAATCAACAGAGAATAGCAACCGAATGGCAGGGGCTGCACGGTATATTCAAATATTGTTTTATTTATTTGTAGCTTGTCGCTTACTTTTTTTTTATTGTTGTATAATTTTCTTATTTTTTATATTATTTTTCTTTATTCTATACTTTTTAAAATACTTTTCTATTTATTCATTTAATTATTATTTCTTATTATTTTTATTTTTTTTATCTATTTTTTTCCCCTTAACTTTATTGCTATCACACAGGGAAAAACAATTCCCTGTGTGATAGCAATTGGAGGTGACAGGTTCTCTTTATTGACCCTGTCACCTCCAAAACAGGAGTCCTAGCACTAGAACTCCTGTCACAGCTGAGATGGGAAGAGCACAGCTCGGCAGGGACAGGAGACAGACTCGGCGGCCAGGGGGAGGACGGAGTCCCGAAGAGAGAGCCAGTAGAGAGGTATGTGGGGGAGGACCGACGGCAGCACACATTTTACAAGTGATTTCCGCGAGCGAGCGGATTCCCCCACACTACATTTAGTCCTGCTAGAAAGCAACTTGCTACCCTTAACTGTATGTTCCGGGCATCAGGGGACTCCATGCCACTGCCGCCCCGAGGCTCCTTGCCGCCCCGAGGCCTGGCCTCAGTGGCCTTGTGGGAAATCCGGGCCTGCCTGCAACCCCTCCTCCTCCTCTGCATCATGGTCGCTTCCGCCATGGTCTCCTCCCTCCTCGGCAGCCAATAGGATCGCTTCTCCTCTCGGCCAATCGGGTGACGAGTCTCAAGACTGCTTCCTATTTGGCCAGGAGGAGAATTAGGAAGACAATAGAGAATATCAATTTGCTATTGTCACACAACTAGGTGGGCTCGGGGCACAGTGCCAACCAATAGGTTGTTGGTGGATCATGAAACAATGAATGAGGTGGAAGTCTACTTTGGCAGGGCCAACCACCAAGTGTAGGCATTGGTAGTGTACTCAGTTGAGATCTTGGAGCTGCTTTTAGGCTGAGACACCGTTTCAGCTGGCATAACTGGAGCGAGTATGAAAGAGGGGCCGGTATCAGATGATCCTCCTTCTTGATGGTTTAATTTAGAATTTTACTGAAGATGATAAAGGTAACGCATTTTGAGGCAACAGCCTCCCCTTTCTTCAGGGCTGTTGATAGAACACTTGGCCCTGCATCCAAAACACACCAGCACTTCGCAAGTACTGCCGACAGTGTTCAATCCCCTCCCATTGAAGCGTGACCACTTGACAAAGTGTCATATCAACAGTCCTGAAGAAGGAGGCTATACTTCTGAAACACGTTGGCTCCAATTGTAACCTTTGTCATATACAGATAAGTTCTAAATGAAACCATGAAAAGAGAGGACCATCTGTTATCGGGTGCTCTTTTATACCCACTCAAGTTATACTGTGTGTAGAAGGCGGATTGTGCCAAACGCAGACGGCCTCCACCTATGTTCAGGAATGATTGTTCCAGTTTGACTTGGATGGATTCTTTCACACCTTTTACCAACCAGTTGTCCTCTCTGTCTAAAATATGAATCTCACTTTCCTCAAAAGAACATCTTTTTGCCAAGGATGTAGAAAAACCAAGTCTTGACCTACAGAAATTCCCCTCCCATATTGGGCACCAAGGATGAGGTGATGGAACTAGACCAGGGCGGTTCCACCACTTTCATACCTCGCGTCCTGCCTCGACACATTCCATAAGGAGGGTTGGGTGAAGATGTTGGGGCTACTCCCATGGATATAAAATGCTGGAGTATCTTCCTGATACTCGGAGCTCAACGAGCAGCTTCGAGAAGCTCTGCAATGTCTTGAACATTACAGAACACATCCAGTTAGAAGTGAAGACGTTGGAGAGCTTCTCGTTGAGCTCCGAGTATCGGGAAGATACTCCAACGTTTTATATCCATGTGAGGAGCCCCAACATCTTCACCCAATCCCTTATGGAACGTCTCCTAGGAGCCTGAAGAAATGGCACAGTGTCTACGGACCCTTGAGAAAGCCACGTGTCTGGTGACGCAACGCGTCGGGAGGAGCCAGTGACGTCAACCTCAGTGTACTGGATGGGGAGCGAGGAGAACCTATTTTGTATGCAACTGACCCACTTCTATGCGACCTAAATGTGGGACATGTGCGAGTGCAATAACCCCAACCCCCACATGTTTTTCTTTCAGTCAATACATCCGCACAATGATTTTATCCTATTTTCTTTCGGGAATTACGGCACAATTTGAGGCTTGGAAGTGATCCAGCGCATGTGAATACCAGCAGAGACTCCGATCATCTGGGTGTCGTTCTTTTGATTTGAATCAATTAAGGAGTTTTTATTTTTTTTGTTTCATCGCGGCTTTTATACAGCAACTTTGGGAGCATTTGGAATCACTTTATGTTCGGGGAATGATATAATTGGACACATTTTATAGGCTTTTTCTGTATTTATTTTTCTACTAGTAATTTTATCGGAGCACCGTGCAATATTAGAAGGTGGATGGTAGCGCTTTATTAACCCCCGATATATAATGGTGTCTATGGAATGTCTTGAACATTACAGAACACGTCAAATAGGAAGTGACCACCTACAGCAGGCATGTCCAAAGTCCGGCCCGCGGGCCAATCGCGGCCCACGTTCTGGTTTCGGACGGCCCGTCTGATCATTTTGACATGTATATCTTTTGTGGCCCCCAACGAATCCCAGAGCGTCAAGAGCCACAAAAGATGTACATGCTGGCTGCCTTGGAGGGGGGACAGGGAGGGGGCGGGACGAGTGGCGTACAGAAGTATTTCCTGTTTACACGACGACCTCTGTAAAAGGAAGTCTCGTCACCTGCGCTGCCATTGGACGACTGTTCTGTCCATCACAGGAGGCGGGACTTTCTATTAAAGAGGCCAATGAAACAGGAGTTTCTCCTGTATGTTTGTCGGCGCTCGTCCCGCCCTCTACCTGTCTCCTCCAAGGCTGCCGATGTCCATGAATCAGGCTGCACTGATGGCAATGGGGATTCTGCAATCAGGGCAACGGGGTGCTGCATTCAGGGCAACGGGAGGGTTGCATTCAGGGCACTTGTGAGGCTGCATTGATGGGCACTGACCTTTATTTTGCTTCACAGTTCTTTATGTAAAATTTAAGATTTGTTCCTGAATCTTCCCTCAGTGAAGGTGTTATAAGCCGCTAAATATGGTATATCCAAATAACATGTCCGACACAGCCACAAATGCAAGAGAATTCTTGTTGGGCCGAGTATTAGTGCTCGGACAAACATACTTGGACCAAATGGTCGGCCCTCAAGCATGTTCACTTCATCAAATCTGCCCCTCTTTGAAAAAAGTTTGGACACTCCTGACCTACAGGGTCACCATCAGGGGGGCCCCCCCAACGGTCCCCAGGGGCCTGGCTGGGTCACATTTATTTTTTATATTACACCTGTAAGGGGCCCGATAGTCCCCAGAGTCCCTTACAGGCCCATCTAGCCCCTCTCCCAATTTTTCATTACACCTGTAAGGGGCCCAATAGTCCCCAGAGCCCCTCCCATGCATTTTTTTTTTCATTACACCCGTCAGCTTTTCTCCTCCCCCCCTGTTCTCTGCTCCAGGGGGGCCCTGCCTAAAGCTGTGTAAAATTTGTGATTAAAAAAAAAATGTGAAGATGGTATAGGGGTGATGGCGATGCCTGATGTCGGACACCATCTCCACATTTTTCTTAGTTTACTCCTCCTTTGGGGGGGGGGGGGGGTCTATCAGGGGGGCAGCAGCCCATATACCCATACCGTAGTGCGGAATCTAACAAATTTTCCAAAATTTGTGATGGCTGCCCTGACCCCCTACTACTAGATATCCCCTCAGCTGCATACCGGTGATCCTTCATAGACCTGTTGGGTTTATCATCTACTTATTGACTTTGTCCTACAGAGATAACCATGGGGGGGGGGGAAGAAGACACGAACGGGTTGCGATTATAAAACAAAAAGATCTCTCTTTGAAATGGGTAACGGAATGCCTCTTCCAGTTCCTCGCTGGATGTAGGTCACACAGCGGCAGCGGCTCCTCCAGAGCGGCGATGGTTGCTTCTGGCACCCACTGCGCTCTCTTTTTGGCTGCAGGTCACATTCCCGCCGCGAGCCGAATTATCTCCAAGTCTTTGTGTTCCCCTCGTCTGTATTATAAGAGGGACTTTGCGGGTCCATTAGTCGCCGGCGCTCTCCCGGGAACAAAAGACCTTCGCAGCCGCATTCCGCCGCTCATACACTCAGCTTTTCAATACATACAGGAGGTTCCGGAGAGTGTTCCCCGCGCTTCACCTTCTCTACATACTTTTTTTTTCAGCCTTATTCCAACATTGATCAAATTCATTATTTTCCTCAAAATTCTACAAACAATTCCCCATAATGACAACGTGAGAAGTTTGTTTGAAATCTTAGAAAATATATAATATATATATATATATATATATATATATAAAAAAAAGTTATCCAAGATTGTCTAGAATCATTTTTGGACTCTTATTTGTTTAACACTTGGGACTTTGTTTTCATTACTTGTTATTTATATTTCACAGTACAGGCATACCCCGCTTTACGGACACTCACTTTACGGACACTCGCGAGTACGGTCATACCCGCGAGTACGGTCATACCCGCGAGTACGGTCATACCCGCGAGTGTATGTAAAGTGTCTCACAAGTACAAATTCCCACGCCGTGCACCCGCATTTGCCGGAACTGAAATTCTGAGCACTTAGCCTGCCCAGTTCGAGCCTGTCAGCCACAGAATGCCATCCAGCCTCTCCACAGCACTGTCCTTTGTGTGCAGTGCGATATCCGGGGGATGGATTGGAGCGGCCCCCCTTGCATCAGATGAGCTTATTTACATGTGAGTGTTCCCCCCACTACAGCCCCTGACGCCCCCACTACAGCCTAGAAGTGAAAAAAGGTATTGCTTCACTTTAAGTACATTTTCGTTTTACATACATGCTCCGGTCCCGTTGTGTACTTAAAAGTGGGGTATGGCTGTATTATCATTTATTTATTTAGCGCAACTAGATCTCTTTTCTCTCTATATCTATATAGACACACACACACACACACACACACACACACACACACACACACACACACACACACCACTATGTGGAGAGAAAAATAAAAAAACACAGGTTGCTAGTAGAAGCTTTAGGGCAGGGGTAGGCAACCTCGGCCCTCCAGCTGTGGTGAAACTACAAATCCCATCATGCCTCTGCCTCTAGGAGTCATGCCTGTGATTTTCAGGGTCTTGCAATGTCTCATGGGACTTGTAGTTTCAAAACAGCTGGAGAGCCGAGTTTGCCTACCCCTGCCCTAAAGCTTCTAGCAACCTGTGTTTTTATTTTTCTCTCCACATAGTTTTTTTTTTGTGTTTTGTTTTTTGTAGGGAGGGGGGTGAAACAGGGGGGGACTAGACCGGTAAGAAATAAGAGGGTACACTAATCCACAGAAGTTAGGGAGAGGGAGAGAGGAGCTGAGGGGAAGGGGGTTCATTTGCTTCCTCCTTTTCAGCTAATTATCAATTATTATTATTTATTTATTTACTTTCTCTCTCGATCTCTCTCTATCTTGGTTATAATTGATTCAAATGAACGTTAAGAAATATGTTAATGTGTAACTTGAAACTTTGGAAAAGAAAAAAGTAGAAAATAAAGAATTTATAAAAAAAAAAAAACAGCTGGAGAGCCGAGGTTGCCTACCCCTGCTTTAGGGCCACAGCTCAGTTCTGGGTGAAGGGAGACATCTAGTGGACACATTAAATATTACACTTTCCTATTTCAACTAGGTTTAGCCCAGAATTCCTGGGAAAGGGTTAGTCTTTTTTTTTTTTTTGCCTTCTGTGTACCATGGAGGTGTTTTAAAACTTACTGGAGACAACAAGAAATGAGATAAAATCTGTAAAGTGGCACCAATTTCCCTTATTCAAGGCAGTGGTCCCTGAAACTCCTCCTGCGCGGTCCCCCAAGTTTATAGGAAGCCGCCGGTGGCGGGAGGGAGGAGACGGCACACCGATGTTCACTTTTACAAAACTTTTTATGCAATACAAATCTGAATAATAAAACATCTGAACAGGAAAAAATATAACGCCCGACATCAGAACTCTCAGGATCCTTCGCTCTGCGGCTGCTTCCTCTTGAAGGGGATGATGTACAACCCGTTCCTGGCTTCTTTCATCCGCCACCAACGTCCGAGTCTGCCGGGGGGGGGGGGGGGGGGGAGGGAAATTAATGGAGATTAGCGAGTAGAAAATACAAAACCTAGAGCTAAAAGCAAACATCTGTGACTTATTATTGTTGTCTGCCAAAAACATGATGCCCCCCCCAAAAGTTGCAATATGATCCACCCATAAAAAGCCCAGAGTTGTCGGTTCTTCTCATGGCTCCTCCTATAAAAGGGGACCTCCAGGTAAGTCATTTCTGTTGGTACATCGGGTTTTAATGGCCTGCAGAGGCACCTCAATGGGGACGGGACCAATATACTTAAAGAAAAACTCCAAGGGGGAGATTTACTAAAACTAGAGCCCTCAGAATCTGGTGCAGCTGTGCATGGGGAGCCAATCAGCTTCTAACTTCAGCTTCTTCACTGAAGCTTTGGCAATAAAACCTGGAAGCTGATTGGTCAGCTCTATGAAGAGCTGCACCAGATTTAGTGCACATGAGATCTTTAGTAATGAAAAGAAATGAAAAGCCCCGGAAATCCCCTCACCTGTGTTCTTGGCCGACACCAGCGACCAGAAAGTCCGCCGTACTCGAGAACTGGAGACAATTCACAAACCCGACCTGAGCGAGGGAAGAAAAAAAATGATTAAAAAATGATTCTAAAAGAGAATGCACTACCAACATTGACAGAACGCAGCTTATCCAATCACTAGAGAGCGGTGACATCACTGAGAATGCAGCCTATCCAATCACTAGAGAGCGGTGACATCACTGAGAATGCAGCCTATCCAATCACTAGAGAGCGGTGACATCACTGAGAATGCAGCCTATCCAATCACTAGAGAGCGGTGACATCACTGAGATTGCAGCCTATCCATTCACTAGAGAGAGGTGACATCACTGAGAATGCAGCCTATCCCTTCACTAGAGAGCGGTGACATCACTGAGAATGCAGCCTATCCCTTCACTAGAGAGCGGTGACATCACTGAGAATGCAGCCTATCCAATCACTAGAGAGCGGTGACATCACTGAGAGCGCAGCCTATCCGATCACTAGAGAGCGGAGACATCACTGAGAATGCAGCCTATCCCTTCACTAGAGAGCGGTGACATCACTGAGAATGCAGCCTATCCAATCACTAGAGAGCGGTGACATCACTGAGAGCGCAGCCTATCCAATCACTAGAGAGCGGTGACATCACTGAGAATGCAGCCTATCCAATCACTAGAGAGCGGTGACATCACTGAGAGCGCAGCCTATCCAATCACTAGAGAGCGGTGACATCACTGAGAATGCAGCCTATCCAATCACTAGAGAGCGGTGACATCACTGAGAATGCAGCCTATCCAATCACTAGAGAGCGGTGACATCACTGAGAATGCAGCCTATCCAATCACTAGAGAGCGGTGACATCACTGAGAATGCAGCCTATCCCTTCACTAGAGAGCGGTGACATCACTGAGAGTGCAGCCTATCCATTCACTAGAGAGCGGTGACATCACTGAGAGTGCAGCCTATCCAATCACTAGAGAGCGGTGACATCACTGAGAATGCAGCCTATCCAATCACTAGAGAGCGGTGACATCACAGAGAAGGCAGCCTATCCAATCACTAGAGAGTGGTGACATCACTGAGAGTGCAGCCTATCCAATCACTAGAGAGCGGTGACATCACTGAGAATGCAGCCTATCCAATCACTAGAGAGTGGTGACATCACTGAGAGTGCAGCCTATCCATTCACTAGAGAGCGGTGACATCACTGAGAATGCAGCCTATCCAATCACTAGAGAGCGGTGACATCACAGAGAAGGCAGCCTATCCAATCACTAGAGAGCAGTGACATCACTGAGAAGGCAGCCTATCCATTCACTAGAGAGCGGTGACATCACTGAGAATGCAGCACTAACAGTCTAGGAGTTGCGGGTCATACCCGACTCATGACTTACCAGGGGAATAGTGAAGAGGGGGTGAAGACCCCGGAATCCCTCCCCGCACTGCCACAAACGTACGGAGCCGTCATGAGATCCTGGGGAGGAACAGAGACACAATGAGAGGAGCGCACCATGTGATCAGATTATAACACAGAATAATAATAGATAAACACGTTTCCCGATACAATGTATCAATCCTTCAATTTTCATTTCCTGCCAGTAAGTTTCTGCAGAACATGTCGGTGCGAGGAAACCCCCCAAACTGCACCATGCATCACCCCACCCACACACCAGAAGGAGAAGGCGGGGCCAAGCATGCTGGGAACCTCCTGGGTTTGGAGTTCTGTTGAAGCCCCCCCCCCCCCCCCCCCCCCCCCCACCCCCCCCCCCCCCCCCATTAACAATATAGACTTCAACCAACCAATTAAATGTCAGTTCTGATCTCTCAGGACTCCAGTGGCGAGATCGGAGCTCCTGAGCCCACTCTGGCCATAGCAAGGGGCCAATGATTACTTATATTTACAGAGGGAGGGAGGGAGGGAGGGAAGGGAGGAAGAAAGAAAGAAAAGGGGAGGGAGGGACAAAAGAAGGAAGGAAGGAAGGAAGGAAGGAAGGAAGGAAATAACCCCACCTAGGATTATGACTTTAAATGGAATACAAATTGAAAAGTCATACCGGAGGCGACCACGTCGCTGTTCAGCCCTGCAGACACGGCTGAGATCCAATGGGGCTCCTCCAGGCCGGGTTCCCCGCGCTTCCCGTGTGCGCACTTCACCCGAGCGAGGGGCTTCTTCTTCGACACGTGCCACACCGCGATGGATCTACACAGAAGGGAGAGAGATAAGAGATTACCCGAGGAGCTGGGTCAGCATTTCTGCTTCTACTAATTTGCAGAGGAGTCTATATCAGAATGCCCCCCCACCTGACATTCAGTGCCACCTACCCGTTATCCGCTCCGGACACCATGTGCTCCTCGTTTATCAACTGGATACAATCTATGGAACCCCTGAAAACCACAAATCCAGATCATCAATTCCACTGCGTCCGTACATCTCCAATACGTTTTTATATTGAAATAATGCAAATATACAAAAAGACACAACATTGCAAGCCGAGTCACCCAACACATTACTGAGGCTTTGCAACCCCAATGGCAACAGACTGTCTCTACCCCTCCCACAAGGGTGAGCCCCCTCCCAGTAGCGAGTCTCTGCCCCTCCCACAAGGGTGAGCTCCCTCCCGGTAGCGAGTCTCTGCCCCTCCCACAAGGGTGAGCCCCCTCCCAGTAGCGAGTCTCTGCCCCTGCCACAAGGGTGAGCCCCCTCCCAGTAGCGAGTCTCTGCCCCTCCCACAAGGGTGAGCTCCCTCCCGGTAGCGAGTCTCTGCCCCTCCCACAAGGGTGAGCCCCCTCCCAGTAGCGAGTCTCTACCCCTCCCACAAGGGTGAGCCCCCTCCCAGTAGCGAGTCTCTGCCCCTCCCACAAGGGTGAGCCCCCTCCCAGTAGCGAGTCTCTGCCCCTCCCACAAGGGTGAGCCCCCTCCCAGTAGCGAGTCTCTGCCCCTCCCACAAGGGTGAGCCCCCTCCCAGTAGCGAGTCTCTGCCCCTCCCACAAGGGTGAGCTTTCCTGCAGTAGTTTGTGCCTCTGCCCCTCCCACAATAGGGAGATTTCCTGCAGTAGTTTGTGCCTCTGCCCCTCCCACAATGGTGAGATTTCCTGCAGTAGTTTGTGTCTCTGCCCCTCCCACAATGGTGAAATCTCCTGCAGTAGTTTGTGTCTCTGCCCCTCCCACAATGGTGAGCTTTCCTGCAGTAGTTTGTGTCTCTGCCCCTCCCACAATGGTGAGCTTTCCTGCAGTAGTTTGTGTCTCTGCCCCTCCCACAATGAAGAGATTTCCTGCAGTAGTTTGTGTCTCTGCCCCTCCCACATTGGGGAGATTTCCTGCAGTAGTTTGTGTCTCTGCCCCTCCCACAACGGGGAGATTTCCTGCAGTAGTTTGTGTCTCTGCCCCTTCCACAATGGGGAGGTTTCCCTGCAGTAGTTTGTGTCTCTGCCCCTCCCACAATGGTGAGATTTCCTGCAGTAGTTTGTGTCTCTGCCCCTCCCACAACGGGGAGATTTCCTGCAGTAGTTTGTGTCTCTGCCCCTCCCACAATGGGGAGGTTTCCCTGCAGTAGTTTGTGTCTCTGCCCCTCCCACAATGGTGAGATTTCCTGCAGTAGTTTGTGTCTCTGCCCCTCCCACAATGGTGAGATTTCCTGCAGTAGTTTGTGTCTCTGCCCCTCCCACAATGGGGAGATTTCCTGCAGTAGTTTGTGTCTCTGCCCCTCCAACAATGGTGAGATTTCCTGCAGGAGTTTGTGTCTCTGCCCCTCCCACAATGGGGAGATTTCCTGCAGTAGTTTGTCTCTGCCCATTCGCTCAGTGTAGAAGAAATCCTCCCCTCCCCCTGTACTCACTCCTGCCCGCTGAAGACAAGCTGCGACTCCTCTGCGATTTTCCACACCCGGACGGTGCCGTCTCTTCCCCCGGACGTCACGCAGCGCTCTCGGCTCAGGCTGTCCAGTCCTGTGATAGAATCCTGGTGTCCGAAACTGAAGAGGAAGAAGTTAAGATGACATCATTGAATTACGGTATATAGCGCCGACATATACCACGGTGCTCTGCAGAGACATGCAGGGTTTTCTATACAGAGCAGGAGCTTACGCTCGAATGTCCTCGCCGGGACAATTCTAAAGAGCCGCCATAGGTAGAAGTCTATAACCCCCGCCGCTGTGCCCCGGAGGACATACAAACTCCATGCAGACGGAGCCCAGCTAGGAAATGAACCCGGAGCCCCAGTGGTACCTCCAGCTAACCCAATGGGGCCAAGGCCCGTGACGGGCGTCAGCCCCATTGGGTTAGCTGGAGGTACCACTCTGTATTATTCCCAAAATCACATCAAACCACTGAGCCAATCACACGTCCCTGTACACTTCCTATATACCGGGGGCCGTGGAGCGGAGCCGGAATCTATTTGGATTTTCGGCTTTGCCGCCGTTGTGATCGGCAGCAGACGGTCGGGGGCGACATGCAGCACAGCGGGCTGTAAAAGCATCGAATCGCATCACTTACAGCGTCTCTATGTAGGAGTTCTCCGCGACATTCCAGACTTTGATGGATCGGTCGTGGGAGGCGCTGAACAGCTGGTGAGTCCCTTTCTGGAAGGAGAGTCCCTGTGAGGGGCGGAGAAGGGAGGGGTTTAATGAGGAGAATTCCGGAAAGCAGATGGGAGAGATCTTATAATACCCTCACCAATGTATTATTCCCAGGGCTGCTAATGGGGGGGGGGGGGCACTCCTGTACAGGGCAGTACTCCTGCCAGGCCTTGGCCCCATTGGGTTAGCTGATGGAGGTACTACGGTCATTCCCAGCACTGCCAATGGGGGGGGGCAATCCTGTACACGCCAGAACTCTCATATTGGGCCTTGGCCCCCATTGGGTTAGCAAAGGAAACTACCACTGTATTATTGCCAGCACTGCCAATAAAGGGGGGGGCAGTACTCCCATGCCAGGCCTTGAACCCATTGGGTTAGCTGATGGAGGTACCATTGTATTATTCAAAAGGCTCCCAATGGGGGTGGGGGCGCAGTACTCCCATGATTAGTCTTGGCCCCATTGGGTTAGCAGATGGAGCTACCACTGTATTATCCCCAGGGCCTTCCAATAAGGAGGGGGGGGGGGGGGGTGCAGTACTCCCATTCCAGGCCTTGGCCCCATTGGGTAAGCTAATGGGAGGTACAATTGTATTATTCCCAGGGCTGCCAATAGGGTGGATGCACTCTTTGTACAGGGCAGCAACTCCCATGCCGGGCCTTGGCCCCATTGTGTTAGAAGATGGAGCTACGATTGAATTATCCCCAGCACTACCAATAGGGGGGGGGGGCCCAATACTTCCATTCCAGGCCTTGAACCCATTGGGTTAGCAGATGGAGAGGTCTTACAATGCCTTTACCACAATGACTATTATCCACAGTGCTGCCAATGGGGGGGGGGGGGGGCGCGCTCCTGTACAGGGCAGTCGTCCCATGCCGGGCCTTGACCCCATTGGGTTAGCAGATGGAGCTACAATTGTATTATCCGCAGCACTGCCAATAGGGGGGGGGGGGGCAATACTCCAATACTCCCATGCCAGGCCTTGAACCCATTGGGTTAGCAGATGGAGAGGTCTTAGAATGCCTTTACCACAATGACCATTATCTGCAGTGCTGCCAAAAGGGGGGGGGGGGGGGGGGAGGCGCTTCTTGTACAGGGCAGTACTCCCATGCCAGGCCTTGGTCCCATTGGGTTAGCAGATGGAGCTACGATTTTAATATCCCCAGCACTGGCAATAAGAGGGGGGGGGCAATACTCCCATGCTGGGCCTTGGCCCCATCGGGTTAGCAGATGAGAGGTCCCTTTACCACAATGACTTATCCACAGTGCTACCAATGGGGGGGGGGGCGCTCCTGTACAGGTTAGTCGTCCCATGCCGGGCCTTGGCCCCATTGGGTTAGCAGATGTAGCTACCACTGTAATATTCCCAGGGCTGTCAATAGGGGGCGTTGTGGGTTGAGGGAAGGGGGTCTAGTCAGGTAACACTGTACAGGGCCCCATGATTTCCAATAGTGAGGTTGCAAAATGCGCAAAAACATCCCTCATCCTATGGACCAGTTACACCAGGGACACCCACCCCTCCCCCCTATCACCAGCAACTGTGACTGCAAGCCTGATTTTAAACTTTCACCTCGTGTCTAGCAATGCCGTATCAAGACAGATTGTAGGTCATTACACGGGTTACATTGAATATAAAAAAGTCATGACTTCTGAAATACTGAACTATAGAGAGATCTTTACATAGAGGAGAGGGGGAGGTAAGTGAGAAGGTAAGTGACTCACAGACACGGCTCCTCGGTGTCCCGGGAACTTGTGAAGATTCTGGCAGGTTTCTGCGTTCCAGATGAAGATCAATTTATTCTGATCACCGGAGGCCTGGAGGAAAACAAAAGGCACATCAGCTGCTATTGGTTGCAACGTACTATTATTATTAATAAGATGATTAAGATCAATAAAAATATTATGACCAATACAGTAATAAAAAAAGGACCATTTTACTTTAAATATAGTAAACTATATATTGTATTTAAATATTATTGTTCTTTTTTTAAGATTATATCAACAATATTTAAATACAATAAAAATAAATAAAACAATATTTTCGTTTAGTATGTTATTTCATTGCATCATACCAAAATACAGCATTATTTATATATCATATTACAGGAACCAAATTTTTAAATATATATATATATATATATATATATATATATATATATATATATATATATATATATATATATATATATATATATATATAAAAAAAAATTTGGTTCCTGTAATATGATATATAAATAATGCTGTATTTTTTTTAAGATTAAATTGAGATTAGGGATGCACCTATACCATTTTTATTTTAACACAATGAGTGTCGATACTTTTTATATAAAAAAATAAATAAAAATTAAATATATATAAAAAAAAAATAAAAAAAAGTATCGACACTCATTGTGTTAAAATAAAAATGGTATAGGTGCATCCCTAATCTCAATTTAATCTTAAAAAAAAATACAGCTTTATTTATATATCTTTTTTTTTTTTTTTTTATATATAAAAAGTATGATATATAAATAAAGCTGTATTTTTTTAAAGATTAAATTGAGATTAGGGATGCACCTATACCATTTTTATTTTAACACAATGAGTGTCGATACTTTTTTTTTTTTTTTTTTATATATAATTTTCTTTTTTTTTTTATATAAAAAGTATCGACACTCATTGTGTTAAAATAAAAATGGTATAGGTGCATCCCTAATCTCAATTTAATCTTAAAAAAAATACAGCTTTATTTATATATCATGCTTTTTATATAAAAAAAAAAAAAAAAAAAAATTATATATAAAAAGTATCAACACTCATTGTGTTAAAATATATATATATATATATATATATATATATATATATATATATATATATATATATATATATATATATATATATATATATATATATATATATATATATATATATATAAAAATAAAGTTTTATATATTTTTTTTTGTTCCTGTAATTAATATGATATATAAATAATGCTGTATTTTGGTACGATACAATAAAACATACTAAATGAAAATATTGTTTTATTATTTACTTAATTGGATTTAAATATTGTTTCCATAAATGTTTATATAATACTTTATTCTTAAAATAATAATATTTTAAATGCAATAAAACAATATATAGTTTACTAAAGTAAAATAATGGTACTATAAAAAAAAAAAAAAATGTATCAGCACTCAAACTCATTGTGTTAAAATAAAAAATGGTATAGGTGCATCCCTAATTTCGATATATATTTTACACACACTTTTTTTTTGTAAATCGCCGATAACATCTATTTTTTACAATAATTGGTAACGAGAAAAAAAAATAAAAATAAAACACACACCACACAGGAAAATAATTAAATGGAGGAGAATGGAGAGTTAAGGCTGATTAGAGTAAATTAAGGGTTAATAAGGGGTTGAACAGAGAAAAAAAAACCATTTGTTTATCTATTTGATCTGCAGATGAAGAAACAGAAAGATACAAAAAATAAATAAACAATGTTTCTCTTATTTTAGTGTTTCAGCGTGTTATTTATTTTTTTGACATGGCCAATTACTGGTATTTAAACACTTGTGCCGTCAACAGGGGAGACCCGCTGACAGCTCAAAGTACCGAGCTTGAAAGTATTGGTGCATTTGCACGAGTGCCGATACTTGTGCAAATATTTTTTTTAGATATTTTTAAATGTTATTTCATCTTATTATAGTCAAAATAAAATACAGCATTTGTATTATATTAATTCTAGGAACCAAAAATATTTTAATAAAATCTGAAATCCCATTATTAATAATTGATAAAATATTTTAGTCGTAATAAAACACGGTATTATTTTTTATTGATAATCAACAAAAACCACCACATTTTTTTTCCTCCTCAGTCCTCACCAAGTACTTCCCGTCCGATGACACCGCCATGCACAGGATGTGTGTCGTGTGCCCCACATGCGTCTGTTCGCAGCCCTTCCGCCCGCCGGGAATCTTGTGCACCTTCTTCCCATCGCTCACCGACCCTGGAGGAACAAAATACGATCGTCAATGCCGTCTCATCATTATCGGCGTCCCAACAAGCAAAACTAAACCCCCCCCCCCCCTTCCGTTTTGGGTCTCCATATTGTTCCAGCCAACCCCCGACTCGCCAGCAACTCCTCCCAGCTTAAAAAGGCTCCGCCCACCTTTGTAAGAAAAAATAAATAAAATAAGAAATTCCCGCAACTCACATTTGATGATGGAACAATCCTTGGAGGCGGAGAAGACGTGCTGATCGTCCGGAGTGATGACAATACAGGTGATGGGGAGCTGGTGACCGCGGAGGAGGCGGAACTCTGAGGGATCAGGGGGCAGCAACTGGGGGCGGAGCCAGAGAGGAAATACAAAGAGAAACAAACAACGTGTCATTAGAACCGGAAGAGATACAGAGAGAAGAATGGAGAGAAACGGGACAGAATGAAATGTCGCCTTTGGAAAAATCGCATTCTTTGAGGGAGTTTTGGCCAAGTGCCGCCCTATGAGCAGAGACATTAGAGTGTAAGCTCCTCTGTACAGAGACTGATGTGACTGTGGGGGGGAGGGGACATTAGAGTGTAAGCTCCTCTGTACAGAGACTGATGTGACTGTGGGGGGGGGGACATTAGAGTGTAAGCTCCTCTGTACAGAGACTGATTTGACTGTGGGGAGGAGACATTAGAGTGTAAGCTCCTCTGTACAGAGACTGATGTGAATGTGGGGGAGGGGACATTAGAGTGTAAGCTCCTCTGGTACAGAGACTGGCGTGACTGTGGGGGGAGGGGACATTAGAGTGTAAGCTCCTCTGGTACAGAGACTGATGTGACTGGGGGGGGGGGGGCTCAGTGATCTCTGTACAGCGCTGCTGTATATGTCAGCGCTATGGAATGAAACGTTGCAGTACAATGAAGTCATTTTACCTCTTTGGCGAGCTTACGCTGAAGTCTCCCTCGCTGTTCAAGCTGCAGAGGAAAAAAACAAAAACAAACTCATCAATGATCGCTGCCGCGCCTCCTTTTAGTTTTTTTAAAGAAAACATTTGCACGGTAATCGCTCTTCAGATCACAACTTGTGTCTTTCTTCATCTCATGTAATACAGACACTGTACAGCGGGGGGGGGGGGGGGTCTCCAAACTACGGCCCTCCAGTTGCTTAGGAACTACAATTCCCATCATGCCCGGTCACATCTTTGATTGTCAGAGTTTTGCAATGCCTCATGGGACGTGTAGTTTCCACAACAGCTGGAGGGCCGTAGTTTTTGCAGATCCCCGCTCTACAGCTCAACCGCTCTTACTAGAAATAATCCCTCCCTGATATCTTTATTTCCTCCACGATTAGACAGAACTTTTGTATCAGTTTTCACAACGACCTTTCTAAGAGATTCACTAATATTAAATAAGGTGATTAAAGGAAAATCCATCATTGTGCCCAACCAGGGAAAGGGGGCGGGTTCTCCAAGTCACACACCCCCCTCCCTCCAATCCTTGCTTTTTGTGTGCCCCCTCCCATCTATTGGAAACTCTGAAGATACAGTACTTCCAGGTATTAATGACCCTCCCCCCCTCCATTTATTGGAACCTCTGGCGATCCCCAGAACTTCCAGGTATTGGTGAACCCCCCCCCCCCCCATTTATTGGAACCTCTGGCGATCCCCAGAACTTCCAGGTATTGGTGACCCCCCCCATTTATTGGAACCTTTGGCGATCCCCAGTACTTCCAGGTATTGGTGAACCCCCCCCCATTTATTGGAACCTTTGGCGATCCCCAGTACTTCCAGGTATTGGTGAACCCCCCCCCCCCCCCATTTATTGGAACCTCTGGCGATCCCCAGAACTTCCAGGTATTGGTGAACCCCCCCCCCCCCATTTATTGGAACCTCTGGCGATCCCCAGAACTTCCAGGTATTGGTGACCCCCCCCATTTATTGGAACCTTTGGCGATCCCCAGTACTTCCAGGTATTGGTGACCCCCCCCCCCCCCCCCCCCCCATTTATTGGAATTTATTGGAACCTTTGGCGATCCCCAGTACTTCCAGGTATTGGTGACCCCCCCCCCCCCATTTATTGGAACCTTTGGCGATCCCCAGTACTTCCAGGTATTGGTGACCCCCCCCATTTATTGGAACCTCTGGCGATCCCCAGTACTTCCAGGTATTGGTGACCCCCCCCCCCCCCCATTTATTGGAACCTTTGGCGATCCCCAGCACTTCCAGGTATTGGTAACATTTTTCCCACTTCAAGCCAGAGCAGCCAAAGCTGAAAACAATCATGTGGGGGAGGGGGAGCTCATTAACGCTGTGTAAGCTCAGACATATATCTATAGAGCTTACAAGGGAATTAGACACCAGTTGCCACCCACAGCCCTATAAGAGAACCTGTCACTCTGCGCTAAAATTAACAAAATTACCAAAAACAGACCCCCCCTCCCCCTTCAGCGCACTCACCACATCCTCCTGCAAGCGGCTGGCTACGGCGTCCAGGCCCTCGTCCTCAAGTCCCTCCTCCTCTGAAAAACAGAAAACATTCACATGTCATTATTCACACTTTAGGGATCGGCCTTGTCTAGCACTTTTTGTTTACAAGAAAAAATTTAAAAAAAACAACACTTTTTGCTAGAAAATTACTTAGAACCCCAAAACAATATAAAGAGACCCTAGAGAATAAAATGGTGATTGTTGCGATTTATGTCACGTATTTGCACAGCGTTTAAGAAATTTTTTAATTTTTTAAAAAAAATAAAAAAAATGATTTTAAATGCAAAAAAAAATTAAATAAAAAATCATAGATTTTTTGGTAAAAAAAAAAAAAAAAAAAAGTTATGCCGGTGATGAATAGATACCCTACATCTCACGCTTTAACCGGCTTGCCGACCGCCTCCTGTACTTTTACGCCGGCAGAATGGCACGGCTGTGCAAAGCAACGTATATTTACGCCACTTTGAATATCGCGCCATGCGGGCGCGCGCCCCCCTGCCGCGATCTCCATGCCCGCGGACTTAGTGTCCGCCGGTGTCCCGTGATCGTGTGTCACAGATCGGCAGAACGGGGGGGGGCCTGTTTAAACAAGTCAAATCCCTGTTCTGCCTAGTGACAGGACACTAATCTACTGCTCCCTGTCATCGGGAGCAGTGATCACTGTCGCGTCACAGTAAGCCCACCCCCTCCCCTACAGAGTTAGAATCACTCCCAAGGACACACTAAACCCCTTAATAGCCCCCTTGTGGTTAACCTCTTCCCTGCCTGTGTCATTTACACAGTAATCAGTGCATTTGTATAGCACCGGTTGCTGATGGTCCCAAAAATAGCGTCAAAAGTGTTCGACATAATGTCACAGTCACGAAAAAAAAAAAAAAAATTAAAAATCTCCGCCATTACTAGTAAAAAAAAAAAAAAAAGCCATAAATCTACCCCCTATTTTGAAGACACCATACATTGTGTGCAAACCAATCAATATACGCTTATATTAAAAAAAATTTTTTTTTTTTTATTTAATTTTTTTTTTAATTAAATTTAAAAAAAATTATAATATATTAAATAAAAAAAAAGGTATATGTGTGTGTGTGTGTAATATATATATATATATGATTTAAAAAAAATATATATTAAATATATATGGATATTTATTATAGCAAAAAGTAAAAAAAAAAAAAAACTATAGTTATAGCACAAAAAAAAAAAAAAAAAAAGTTTACTTCCATTCTAGACTGGAAGTGATGTCATGACGTCGCTCGGGTCCTCCTAGATCATAGATGACGTGGTCTCTGTTCATCTCTGTGACCAGCCAGGCAAACAGATAGTTTCCACAAAAAACGGTAAGCCCAAGTGGAGAACCCCTCCCACTTTTCCTAAAAGCAATCCAGCAGCTAATTAGCGTCTCGGATTGCTTTCAGGAGAAAGAATTGCTGGCTCAAAAAAAAAAAAAAGGAAAATTCCCAGGGTTGTATCCGATATCTTCCTTCATAACCCCAGTAAACCACGACACACACATTCTATATTATTATAGGTCTTGTGGTCAGGTGGTGGGACATACACACAGACAGGACAACGGCGCGGTGCCCATCCCCCTCCTCACCCTGCGCCTGCAGCTGTTGCAGATACTCCTTGGCCAATCGCAGCTTCTTCTCCTGCGGCGTCTCCTCCACGTCCTCTTGCTCCTCCTCCCGCTTCCTGCGGGGCGGGGCTCTGTGTGGGGGGGAGGGGGGAGAACAGACAATGATCAGGATGAACAGAATTTGGGGAAAAATGATAAAACACACAGAAACGGGATCTTACACTTCGGTGTCGGAGTCGCTCTCGATCTCCTCCCGCAGGTGCACCATTTTCTTCTTCTTTTTCTTCTGCGCGTCGCCATCGTTCCCCTGAGAGGAAAAATAAATCACCACGGGGTTATGGCGGCCATCTTTAACACCCGCTGACGTATATATTACACCCAGTACAATGTCAGAATGTCAGCAGACTCCCCCTACTGGTTACACAGTAGAAGTGAAGTGTGATATGTGAATGAAGGGGCCGCCATTTGTGTGCCCCTCCTGGATGCCGGGGATCTCCATGGGGGGGGGGGCGCAAGATGGATATGTTCTCTGATTTCTTCTATGACATATGAACCTGGAAGCGCTCAGCTCTGATCACTTCAGAGCCGTCAGAACGGCCGAGAAGAAGCCGATTGATCAGCCTCAGTAGGTGCGACATTTGGGGGGGGGGGGGGGTCTAATAGTCCTCTGAGGTCTCCTTAAAGGGCAAGTTCACCTTTTCAATAAAGACCACCACCTTCAAATATCCAGCCCACCCCTGCAGACCCCCCGCTGTACATAGCGGCCATGCCGCCCCCTGCAAGTGTAGTAGTCCGCACACCGCAATACACAGACCCAGAGCGAGAATTCAGCATGACGTCTGCAGCGGCAAGGGGTCATTTCTTGGCATGACCACAGCGACCCCACGGGGGAACACAGGCTCCACGGGGAATGCCACACCGACCGTAACCAATGGGGAAAACCACACCAGCCCCAACCAATGGGGAACACCGGCCCCACTGGGGAACGGAACACTGACCCTAACCAATGGGGGAACACAGGCCCCATAGGGAATGCTACAACAGCCCCAACCAATGGGGAACACTGGCCCTATGGGGGAACGCCACACCGGCCCCAACCAATGGGGAACGCCACACCGGCCCCAACCAATGGGGAACGCCACACCGGCCCCAACCAATGGGGAACACAGGCTCCACGGGGAACGCCACACCAGCCCCAACCAATAGGGAACACCGGCCCTATGGGGGAAAGGAACACCGACCCTAACCAATGGGGAACACAGGCCCCATAGGGAATGCTACAACAGCCCCAACCAATGGGGAACACTGGCCCTATGGGGGAAGGGAACACCGGCCCCAACCAATGGGGAACGCCACACCGGCCCCAACCAATGGGGAACGCCACACCGGCCCCAACCAATGGGGAACACAGGCTCCACGGGGAACGCCACACCTAACCCAATGGGGAACGCCACACCAGCCCCAACCAATAGGGAACACCGGCCCTATGGGGGAAAGGAACACCGACCCTAACCAATAGGGAACACCGGCCCCACTGGGGAACGGAACACCGACCCTAACCAATGGGGAACACAGGCCCCATAGGGAATGCTACAACAGCCCCAACCAATGGGGAACACTGGCCCTATGGGGGAAGGGAACACCGACCCTAACCAATGGGGAACACTGGAACCGCGGGGGAAGGGAACACCAGCCCCAACCAACGGGAAACACCACACTGACCCCACACCGGCCAATAGGGAACACCGACCCCACGGGGAACGCCACACCGGCCCCGGCCAATGGGGAACGCCACACCGGCCCCGGCCAATGGGGAACGCCACACCGGCCCCGGCCAATGGGGAACGCCACACCGGCCCCGGCCAATGGGGAACGCCACACCGGCCCCGGCCAATGGGGAACGCCACACCGGCCCCGGCCAATGGGGAACGCCACACCGGCCCCGGCCAATGGGGAACGCCACACCGGCCCCGGCCAATGGGGAACACTGGCCCTATGGGGGAAGGTAACACCGACCCTAACCAATGGGGAAAACTGGAACCGCGGGGGAAGGGAACACCGGCCCCAACCAACGGGAAACACCACACTGACCAATAGGGAACACCGACCCCACGGGGAACGCCACACCTAACCAATGGGGAACGCCACACCGGCCCCGACCAATGGGGAACGCCACACCGGCCCCGACCAATGGGGAACACTGGCCCTATGGGGGAAGGGAACACCGACCCCAACCAATGGGGAACACCACACTGACCCCACACAGACCACTAGGGAACACAGACCCCACGGGGGAACACCACACCGACCAATGGGAAGCGCTCCTTTCTTCTGGAAGCAGCAGCCTCAGGTGGGCTTCTCTTTTGCCAGCACAGTCATGTGTCTCTGCTGACCAATGAGTGCTTGTCATGGCAGGATAGCAATAAAGTTACATAGAAAAATGTATAAATAATAACTATATACCAGGCTGCAGAAAGAGGACCTGTCCTTGCAGAGCCCCCACATATACAGCTCTGACATGCTGGTACTTGTAGTTCCCCGGTGCGGGGGGGCTGTGCACATGTACCGCATATAGTGTATTAGGGAAGAGGACCCGTCATTGCTGGCCCACCATACATTGTACTGTATATGGGGGGGACATGCTGGTACATGTAGTTCATTATATAATGTAAAGGGAAGAAGGGGGGTCCGAGTGACCCCGGACACACACCGCACTGTATGTAGGATATGGGGACACGGGGGGGAGGGGATTAGGGTGACCCCCCCCCGGACACACACCGCATGTGGCATCAGACAGAGACCACGCCCCGCCCTCCGGTCCCGGTACTCACCTCCCCCCGCTTCCTCTCCGCTCGCTTCTTGATGAACAGGCCGGACATGATCTGAGAGCACCGGACCCACGTGTGCGCTCTCCGCCGTTCTCTTCCGGTCACGCCCACCGATCTCTCATTGGAGCACCGGACCCACGTGCGAGTCCACCTGCTCTCTTCCGGTTACGCCCACCGCACTCTCATTGGCTGCAGGCAAAGAGCCGCGTTCATCAGGATTCTCTATTGGTCGCCGCATCCATGTCCCGTACGCGAGTTCCTATTGGACGGGTACGACGTAGGACCGCCCAGTTATCGCCGCCCGCTGGAACGCAGCGTCTCCAGTAACCTAGCAACCGGTCAGCGCAGTGCCACGTGACAGGACGAGGGGGAGGACCTTATGAATGTGGGGTGTGGCCAATGTCACTGCGGACCGCCCTGTATCTACAAATACAAGAGAGTACTTGAGAGTCCCAACCAGCTGAAATGTATAATCAGGCTGATAATAGGAAAGGCCAGAGGGGGCGCCACAAACCACATCGTCTGTCTGTGGGCGATTCCTGTACTGCCGGGCCGCCACCGACATGTTACAGGACTGGGAGCCGGTCCAGGAGGAAGCGGTGCCTGTCACATCCAACTTCCATCAAATCACAACACTGCAAAATATATGAACACCCCCCACCTCATATGAGGAGATATAATCATTACATTTCCACCCCTCTATAGTTCTTCTTCCTCCTTCCCTCCATTTATTTCTGCCTCCCTTCCTACTTCCCCTATGGGCTCCTCCCTCTCTTTCTTCCTACTTCCCCTACATGCTCCTCCCTCTCTTCCTACTTCCCCTACATGCTCCTCCCTCTCTTCCTTCCTACTTCCCCTATGTGCTCCTCCCTCTCTTCCTTCTTTACTTCCCCTACGTGCTCCTCCCTCTCTTCCTACTTCCCCTACGTGCTCCTCCCTCCCTTCCTACTTCCCCTACATGCTCCTCCCTCTCTTCCTTCCTACTTCCCCTACGTGCTCCTCCCTCTCTTCCTTCCTACTTCCCCTACGTGCTCCTCCCTCTCTTCCTTCCTACTTCCCCTATGTGCTCCTCCCTCTCTTCCTTCCTACTTCCCCTACGGGCTCCTCCCTCTCTTCCTTCCTACTTCCCCTACGTGCTCCTCCCTCTCTTCCTTCTTTACTTCCCCTATGTGCTCCTCCCTCTCTTCCTTCCTACTTCCCCTACATGCTCCTCCCTCTCTTCCTTCCTACTTCCCCTACGTGCTCCTCCCTCTCTTCCTTCCTACTTCCCCTACGTGCTCCTCCCTCTCTTCCTACTTCCCCTACGGGCTCCTCCCTCTCTTCCTTCCTACTTCCCCTACGTGCTCCTCCCTCTCTTCCTACTTCCCCTATGTGCTCCTCCCTCTCTTCCTACTTCCCCTACGTGCTCCTCCCTCCCTTCCTACTTCCCCTACATGCTCCTCCCTCTCTTCCTTCCTACTTCCCCTACGTGCTCCTCCCTCTCTTCCTTCCTACTTCCCCTACGTGCTCCTCCCTCTCTTCCTTCCTACTTCCCCTATGTGCTCCTCCCTCTCTTCCTTCCTACTTCCCCTACATGCTCCTCCCTCTCTTCCTTCCTACTTCCCCTACGTGCTCCTCCCTCTCTTCCTACTTCCCCTACGGGCTCCTCCCTCTCTTCCTTCCTACTTCCCCTACGTGCTCCTCCCTCTCTTCCTACTTCCCCTATGTGCTCCTCCCTCTCTTCCTACTTCCCCTACGTGCTCCTCCCTCCCTTCCTACTTCCCCTACATGCTCCTCCCTCTCTTCCTTCCTACTTCCCCTACGTGCTCCTCCCTCTCTTCCTTCCTACTTCCCCTACGTGCTCCTCCCTCTCTTCCTTCCTACTTCCCCTATGTGCTCCTCCCTCTCTTCCTTCCTACTTCCCCTACGGGCTCCTCCCTCTCTTCCTTCCTACTTCCCCTACGTGCTCCTCCCTCTCTTCCTTCTTTACTTCCCCTATGTGCTCCTCCCTCTCTTCCTTCCTACTTCCCCTACATGCTCCTCCCTCTCTTCCTTCCTACTTCCCCTACGTGCTCCTCCCTCTCTTCCTTCCTACTTCCCCTACGGGCTCCTCCCTCTCTTCCTTCCTACTTCCCCTACGTGCTCCTCCCTCTCTTCCTTCCTACTTCCCCTACATGCTCCTCCCTCTCTTCCTTCCTACTTCCCCTAAGTGCTTCTCCCTCTCTTCCTTCTTTACTTCCCCTACGTGCTCCTCCCTCTCTTCCTTCCTACTTCCCCTACATGCTCCTCCCTCTCTTCCTTCCTACTTCCCCTACGTGCTCCTCCCTCTCTTCCTTCCTACTTCCCCTACATGCTCCTCCCTCTCTTCCTTCCTACTTCCCCTACATGCTCCTCCCTCTCTTCCTTCCTACTTCCCCTATGTGCTCCTCCCTCTCTTCCTTCTTTACTTCCCCTACGTGCTCCTCCCTCTTTTCCTTCTTTACTTCCCCTACGTGCTCCTCCCTCTCTTCCTTCCTACTTCCCCTACGTGCTCCTCCCTCTCTTCCTTCCTACTTCCCCTACGTGCTCCTCCCTCTCTTCCTTCCTACTTCCCCTACGTGCTCCTCCCTCTCTTCCTTCCTACTTCCCCTACGGGCTCCTCCCTCTCTTCCTTCCTACTTCCCCTAAGTGCTCCTCCCTCTCTTCCTTCTTTACTTCCCCTACTTCCCCTACATGTCCTCCCTCTCTTCCTTCCTACTTCCCCTACGTGCTCCTCCCTCTCTTCCTTCCTACTTCCCCTACATGCTCCTCCCTCTCTTCCTTCCTACTTCCCCTACGTGCTCCTCCCTCTCTTCCTTCCTACTTCCCCTACGTGCTCCTCCCTCTCTTCCTTCCTACTTCCCCTACGTGCTCCTCCCTCTCTTCCTTCCTACTTCCCCTACGTGCTCCTCCCTCTCTTCCTTCCTACTTCCCCTACGGGCTCCTCCCTCTCTTCCTTCCTACTTCCCCTACGTGCTCCTCCCTCTCTTCCTTCCTACTTCCCCTACATGCTCCTCCCTCTCTTCCTTCCTACTTCCCCTACATGCTCCTCCCTCTCTTCCTTCCTACTTCCC
>JAJQKJ010001892.1:37500-83263 GCA_029574335.1 Rana kukunoris
GGAGTGTGGAGGGGTATGACAGTGGGCAGTATGTACAGGAGAGGAGTGTGGAGGGTATGACAGTGGGCAGTATGTACAGGAGAGGAGTGCACTATGTACAGTGGGCAGTATGTACAGGAGAGGAGTGTGGAGGGTATGACAGTGGGCAGTATGTACAGGAGAGGAGTGTGGAGGGTATGACAGTGGGCAGTATGTACAGGAGAGGTATGTACAGAGGAGTGTGGAGGGTATGACAGTGACAGTGGACAGTATGTACAGGAGAGGAGTGTGGAGGGTATGACAGTGGGCAGTGTATGACAGAGGAGTGTGGAGGGTATGACAGTAGCAGTGTACAGGAGAGGAGTGTGGAGGGGATAGGACAGTGGACAGCGGTATGTACAGGAGAGGAGTGTGGAGTGTGGATGACAGTGGGCAGTATGTACAGGAGAGGAGTGTGGAGGGGATGACAGTGGGCGGTATGTACAGGAGAGGAGTATGTACAGGAGAGGAGTATGACAGTGGGCAGTATGTACAGGAGAGGAGTGTGGAGGGGATGACAGTGGGCACTATGTACAGGAGAGGAGTGTGGAGGGTATGACAGTGGGCACTATGTACAGGAGAGGAGTGTGGAGGGTATGACAGTGAGCAGTATGTACAGGAGAGGAGTGTGGAGTGTATGACAGTGGGCAGTATGTACAGGAGAGGAGTGTGGAGGGTATGACAGTGGGCAGTATGTACAGGAGAGGAGTGTGGAGGGTATGACAGTGGGCAGTATGTACAGGAGAGGATGGGAGGGAGGAAGGTGGATCACACATGCCTACCCACACAGACAGGGGCTGGGACAGTAGGGACTGCAGGCAGGGCTGCAGGGCTAGGGGGTCTCTCTTTCCCACCCCCTCGTTTTCTATCACCTCCTCTCAGCCACCCCCTCTCTCCCTCATTTACCACTATTCATCCACCCCCCTCTCACCCGCCATCACCCCCTCTCTCACCCTGATGTAAGGAAGGGGCTCACTGGGGACCCTGATGTAAGGAAGGGACTCTCTGGTGACCCTGATGTATGGGGAGGCTCTCTGGGGACCCTGATGTAAGGAAGTGGCTCTCTGGGGACCCTGATGGAAGGGGGGCTTTCTGGGGACCCTGATGGAAGGAAGTGGCTCTCTGGGGACCCTGATGTAAGAAAGTGGCTCTCTGGGGACCCTGATGTAAGGAAGGGGCTCTCTGGAGACCCTGATGTAAGGAAGGGGCTCTCTGTGGACCCTGATGCAAGGAAGGGGCTCTCTGTGGACCCTGATGCATGGGGAGGCTCTCTGGGGACCCTGATGTAAGGAAGTGGCTCTCCGGGACCCCAATGTAAGGAAGGGACTTTTTGTGGACCCTGATGCAAGGAAGGGGCTCTCTGGGGACCCTGATGTATGGGGATACTCTCTGGGGACCCTGATGTACGGGGAGGCTTTCTGGGGACACTGATGTAAGGAACTGGCTCTCCGGGGGGGACCCTAATGTAAGGTAGGGGCTCTCCGGGGACCCTGATGTAAGGAAGGGGCTCTCTGTGGGCCCCTTTTGAAAGGAAGGGGCTCTCTGGGGACCCTGATGTATGGGAAGGCTCTCTGGGGAGTCTGATGTAAGGGGGATTCAGACTCAGATATATAACAATATTTTTATATATATATATATATATATATATATATATATATATATATATATACACACACACTCACACATGTATATTATATATAGGTGTATGCCCGCCCAAGTGTATGACTTTCTTTACTTCGCTGCTATGAACTTTAGCCCCAGATCCTTTGTAGACCCAGCAATGCCCCTGGTGGTCAGTTTCCATGCCTCTGTCATCCACAACTCTCCTCTGTCCTCTCCCCCTCCCTCCCTGCCTGTCTGCTCTGTGCCAGCGCCCCCTCCCCTCTCCTCCTGCTGCTATCAGAATTGCAGAATTGATCTGTACCTATATCAGAGCGGCTCCTAGCTCTCTCTCCTATATCAGAGCGGCTCCTAGCTCTCTCTCCTATATCAGAGCGGCTCCTAGCTCTCTCTCCTATATCAGAGGGGCTCCTAGCTCTCTCTCTTATATCAGAACGGCTCCTAGCTCTCTCTCCTATACCAGAGCGGCTCCTAGCTCTCTCTCCTATATCAGAGCGGCTCCTAGCTCTCTCTCCTATCAGAGCGGCTCCTAGCTCTCTCTCTTATATCAGAACGGCTCCTAGCTCTCTCTCCTATACCAGAGCGGCTCCTAGCTCTCTCTCCTATATCAGAGCGGCTCCTAGCTCTCTCTCCTATCAGAGCGGCTCCTAGCTCTCTCTCTTATATCAGAGCGGCTCCTAGCTCTCTCTCTTATATCAGAGCGGCTCCTAGCTCTCTCTCTTATATCAGAGCGGCTCCTAGCTCTCTCTCTTATATCAGAGCGGCTCCTAGCTCTCTCTCCTATATCAGAGCGGCTCCTAGCTCTCTCTCTTATATCAGAGCGGCTCTTAGCTCTCTCTCTTATATCAGAGCGGCTCCTAGCTCTCTCTCTTATATCAGAGCGGCTCCTAGCTCTCTCTCTTATATCAGAGCGGCTCCTAGCTCTCTCACTTATATCAGAGCGGCTCCTAGCTCTCTCTCTTATATCAGAGCGGCTCCTAGCTCTCTCTCCTATATCAGAGCGGCTCCTAGCTCTCTCTCTTCCATCAGAGCGGCTCCTAGCTCTCTCTCTTATATCAGAGCGGCTCCTAGCTCTCTCTCTTCCATCAAAGCGGCTCCTAGCTCTCTCTCTTATATCAGAGCGGCTCCTAGCTCTCTCTCTTCCATCAGAGCGGCTCCTAGCTCTCTCTCTCTTCCATCAGAGCGGCTCCTAGCTCTCTCTCTTATATCAGAGCGGCTCCTAGCTCTCTCTCTTATATCAGAGCGGCTCCTAGCTCTCTCTCTTATATCAGAGCGGCTGCTAGCTCTCTCTCCTATATCAGAGCGGCTCCTAGCTCTCTCTCCTATATCAGAGGGGCTCCTAGCTCTCTCTCCTATATCAGAGGGGCTCCTAGCTCTCTCTCTTATATCAGAACGGCTCCTAGCTCTCTCTCCTATACCAGAGCGGCTCCTAGCTCTCTCTCCTATATCAGAGCGGCTCCTAGCTCTCTCTCCTATCAGAGCGGCTCCTAGCTCTCTCTCCTATACCAGAGCGGCTCCTAGCTCTCTCCCCTATATCAGAGGGGCTCCTAGCTCTCTCTCTTATATCAGAACGGCTCCTAGCTCTCTCTCCTATACCAGAGCGGCTCCTAGCTCTCTCTCCTATACCAGAGCGGCTCCTAGCTCTCTCTCTCTTCCATCAGAGCGGCTCCTAGCTCTCTCTCTTATATCAGAACGGCTCCTAGCTCTCTCTCCTATACCAGAGCGGCTCCTAGCTCTCTCTCCTATATCAGAGCGGCTCCTAGCTCTCTCTCCTATCAGAGCGGCTCCTAGCTCTCTCTCTTATATCAGAGCGGCTCCTAGCTCTCTCTCTTATATCAGAGCGGCTCCTAGCTCTCTCTCTTATATCAGAGCGGCTCCTAGCTCTCTCTCTTATATCAGAGCGGCTCCTAGCTCTCTCTCCTATATCAGAGCGGCTCCTAGCTCTCTCTCTTATATCAGTGCGGCTCTTAGCTCTCTCTCTTATATCAGAGCGGCTCCTAGCTCTCTCTCTTATATCAGAGCGGCTCCTAGCTCTCTCTCTTATATCAGAGCGGCTCCTAGCTCTCTCACTTATATCAGAGCGGCTCCTAGCTCTCTCTTATATCAGAGCGGCTCCTAGCTCTCTCTCCTATATCAGAGCGGCTCCTAGCTCTCTCTCTTCCATCAGAGCGGCTCCTAGCTCTCTCTCTTATATCAGAGCGGCTCCTAGCTCTCTCTCTTCCATCAAAGCGGCTCCTAGCTCTCTCTCTTATATCAGAGCGGCTCCTAGCTCTCTCTCTTCCATCAGAGCGGCTCCTAGCTCTCTCTCTCTTCCATCAGAGCGGCTCCTAGCTCTCTCTCTTATATCAGAGCGGCTCCTAGCTCTCTCTCTTATATCAGAGCGGCTCCTAGCTCTCTCTCTTATATCAGAGCGGCTGCTAGCTCTCTCTCTTATATGAGAGCGGCTCCTAGCTCTCTCTCTTCCATCAGAGCGGCTCCTAGCTCTCTCTCTTATATCGGAGCGGCTCCTAGCTCTCTCTCTCTTCCATCAGAGCGGCTCCTAGCTCTCTCTCTTATATCAGAGCGGCTCCTAGCTCTCTCTCTTATATCAGAGCGGCTCCTAGCTCTCTCTCTTATATCAGAGCGGCTCCTAGCTCTCTCTCTTCCATCAGAGCGGCTCCTAGCTCTCTCTCTTATATCAGAGCGGCTCCTAGCTCTCTCTCTTCCATCAGAGCGGCTCCTAGCTCTCTCTCTTATATCAGAGCGGCTCCTAGCTCTCTCTCCTATATCAGAGCGGCTCCTAGCTCTCTCTCCTATATCAGAGCGGCTCCTAGCTCTCTCTCTTATATCAGAGCGGCTCCTAGCTCTCTCTCTTCCATCAGAGCGGCTCCTAGCTCTCTCTCTTATATCAGAGCGGCTCCTAGCTCTCTCTCTTCCATCAGAGCGGCTCCTAGCTCTCTCTCTTATATCAGAGCGGCTCCTAGCTCTCTCTCTTATATCAGAGCGGCTCCTAGCTCTCTCTCTTCCATCAGAGCGGCTCCTAGCTCTCTCTCTTATATCAGAGCGGCTCCTAGCTCTCTCTCTTATATCAGAGCGGCTCCTAGCTCTCTCTCTTATATCAGAGCGGCTCCTAGCTCTCTCTCTCTTATATCAGAGCGGCTCCTAGCTCTCTCTCTTATATCAGAGCGGCTCCTAGCTCTCTCTCTTCCATCAGAGCGGCTCCTAGCTCTCTCTCTCTTATATCAGAGCGGCTCCTAGCTCTCTCTCTTATATCAGAGCGGCTCCTAGCTCTCTCTCTTATATCAGAGCGGCTCCTAGCTCTCTCTCTCTTATATCAGAGCGGCTCCTAGCTCTCTCTCTCTTATATCAGAGTGGCTCCTAGCTCTCTCTCTTATATCAGAGCGGCTCCTAGCTCTCTCTCTTAAATCAGAGCGGCTCCTAGCTCTCTCTCTTAAATCAGAGCGGCTCCTAGCTCTCTCTCTTAAATCAGAGCGGCTCCTAGCTCTCTCTCTTATATCAGAGCGGCTCCTAGCTCTCTCTCTTATATCAGAGCGGCTCCTAGCTCTCTCTCTTATATCAGAGCGGCTCCTAGCTCTCTCTCTTATATAAGAGCGGCTCCTAGCTCTCTCTCTCTTATATCAGAGCGGCTCCTAGCTCTCTCTCTTATATCAGAGCGGCTCCTAGCTCTCTCTCTTAAATCAGAGCGGCTCCTAGCTCTCTCTCTTAAATCAGAGCGGCTCCTAGCTCTCTCTCTTAAATCAGAGCGGCTCCTAGATCTCTCTTATATCAGAGCGGCTCCTAGCTCTCTCTCTTATATCAGAGCGGCTCCTAGCTCTCTCTCTTATATCAGAGCGGCTCCTAGCTCTCTCTCCTATATCAGAGCGGCTCCTATCTCTCTCTCTTATATCAGAGCGGCTCCTAGCTCTCTCTCCTATATCAGAGCGGCTCCTAGCTCTCTCTCCTATATCAGAGCGGCTCCTAGCTCTCTCTCTTATATCAGAGCGGCTCCTAGCTCTCTCTCTTCCATCAGAGCGGCTCCTAGCTCTCTCTCTTATATCAGAGCGGCTCCTAGCTCTCTCTCTTCCATCAGAGCGGCTCCTAGCTCTCTCTCTCCTATATCAGAGCAGCTCCTAGCTCTCTCTCTTATATCAGAGCAGCTCCTAGCTCTCTCTCTCTTATATCAGAGCGGCTCCTAGCTCTCTCTCTTATATCAGAGCGGCTCCTAGCTCTCTCTCTTATATCAGAGCGGCTCCTAGCTCTCTCTCTTCCATCAGAGCGGCTCCTAGCTCTCTCTCCTATATCAGAGCGGCTCCTAGCTCTCTCTCCTATATCAGAGCGGCTCCTAGCTCTCTCTCTCTTATATCAGAGCGGCTCCTAGCTCTCTCTCTTATATCAGAGCGGCTGCTAGCTCTCTCTCTTATATCAGAGCGGCTCCTAGCTCTCTCTCTTCCATCAGAGCGGCTCCTAGCTCTCTCTCTCTTAAATCAGAGCGGCTCCTAGCTCTCTCTCTTAAATCAGAGCGGCTCCTAGCTCTCTCTCTTAAATCAGAGCGGCTCCTAGATCTCTCTTATATCAGAGCGGCTCCTAGCTCTCTCTCTTATATCAGAGCGGCTCCTAGCTCTCTCTCTTATATCAGAGCGGCTCCTAGCTCTCTCTCTTCCATCAGAGCGGCTCCTAGCTCTCTCTCCTATATCAGAGCGGCTCCTAGCTCTCTCTCCTATATCAGAGCGGCTCCTAGCTCTCTCTCTCTTATATCAGAGCGGCTCCTAGCTCTCTCTCTTATATCAGAGCGGCTCCTAGCTCTCTCTCTTATATCAGAGCGGCTCCTAGCTCTCTCTCTTCCATCAGAGCGGCTCCTAGCTCTCTCTCCTATATCAGAGCGGCTCCTAGCTCTCTCTCCTATATCAGAGCGGCTCCTAGCTCTCTCTCTCTTATATCAGAGCGGCTCCTAGCTCTCTCTCTTATATCAGAGCGGCTGCTAGCTCTCTCTCTTATATCAGAGCGGCTCCTAGCTCTCTCTCTTCCATCAGAGCGGCTCCTAGCTCTCTCTCTCTTAAATCAGAGCGGCTCCTAGCTCTCTCTCTTAAATCAGAGCGGCTCCTAGCTCTCTCTCTTAAATCAGAGCGGCTCCTAGATCTCTCTTATATCAGAGCGGCTCCTAGCTCTCTCTCTTATATCAGAGCGGCTCCTAGCTCTCTCTCTCCTATATCAGAGCAGCTCCTAGCTCTCTCTCTTATATCAGAGCAGCTCCTAGCTCTCTCTCTCTTATATCAGAGCGGCTCCTAGCTCTCTCTCTTATATCAGAGCGGCTCCTAGCTCTCTCTCTTATATCAGAGCGGCTCCTAGCTCTCTCTCTTCCATCAGAGCGGCTCCTAGCTCTCTCTCTTCCATCAGAGCGGCTCCTAGCTCTCTCTCCTATATCAGAGCGGCTCCTAGCTCTCTCTCTCTTATATCAGAGCGGCTCCTAGCTCTCTCTCTTATATCAGAGCGGCTCCGCTCTGATATAGATAAATCAGACACAGGGGCGCATAACGTTATTGTACAGAAGGGGATGGGAGGTTTTTATACTGTTGGCTTAACAACCACTTTAGCTTTTTGATGATATTCCAATTTTTTGAGATGTATCTGTATATATTTTTATATCGAGGTAAGAAGTTAACTTTAATTACCATTGGCTCATTAATTACTGACCAATCATCTTATAGATTTAAATCTTATCCAATCACAATAAAGACTGAAATGCATCCAATAACCTTATGAACTCCCCCCATACTATCCAATGACATTTCAGAGCGAATTATCATCAATGGCCCATCCTTTGATGCTTGATGACCTGGGCACAGTGGGCAGATGTACCAAGTGGAGCCCCGTACACACGGCCGAGGTCCTCGGCAGAAACCAGCGAGAACCTCGCTGGCATCCTGATTCTGCCGAGAACCTCGGCCGTGTGTACGGATTCGGCGAGCATCCCGTCGGGAATGCCGTCGAGCCGAAATAGAGAGCAGGTTCTCTATTTGCCCGACGGCCCGACGGGATGAATGGCTGGTCGCCCTTCCCGACGGGCTGGTCGCCGAATCTGACGGCCGGGCGAGAACCTTCGACGGGCGGAACGATGTGTTCCGCCCGTCGAGGTTCTCTGCCGTGTGTACAAGACCTCAATGACCCAAACGGAAAGTACCAAAAATATAAAGCATTGGGCAATATTCTAGAAAGAACAACAAGTCCACTTGGCATAAACAAGTCTCTTCTCCCAGGACATGTCCAGACAAGTCCTTTCCCGGTATTCTATATAAAGTACATTATTGTGCAATATATATTGTGAGGGGTTAGCTCGGTAGCGGGTGTGTGTGACCCCCTGGGTGGGTTTACTACACGCTGAACTGCAGTTGAGGATGGTTGAAAACAAAAGATATGGGGCCAGATTCAGGTAGGGCGGCCTAAAGTTACGGCGGCGTAACTTTTCTTATTTACGTAACGCCGCCGCAACTTTACTATCAGGCTGTGTACTCACCGAAGCCGAGATGCCGAGGGTGGCCCAATGTTGCGACCCGGCGCCGACCGTCCCCTGGAGTTGGGACAGGGGAGGTGAGCCCCGGGAGGCACCAGCGCCAGTGAGGTCCGGGTTAGTAGCCGGGATCCTGGTGCAGACTGGAACTGAAGCTCCTCCTGATGGCGGTGAGCAGAGCAGGCAGCCGAGGAGCCACAAGACAGGTGCAAGGCAGGTAGCAGAAGCTGTACTGAATAACTGTGGAGCAGGTAACTGGAGGGGTACCGGGCAGGTGCAAGCGGATCAGACTGAGAACAGGTCCAGAGAGCCAGCCGAGGTTCAGGGGTTGGAGAGGTCAACAAGTCCAAAGTCAAGCCAGAAGTCAGGGATTATAGAAGACAGCGTATCCAGGAACAAGAGCCAAGGTCAACTTCAGGGCGAGAGGAGAGTTGTACGGAAGGCCAACTTCAGGGCGAGAGGAGAGTCGTATGGAAATCCGGGTCAAAGGTTCAGGTAATCGGCAGAGAGTCCAAGCACAAGCTGAAGACAAACCAGCAACCTGCCATAAGACAGGGGCTGGTTTAAATAGCCTGGTCAGGCCTCTGATTGGTTCCCGGAAGGTGCGCGCCCGTGCGCGCGCCCATGTGCACGCTGCGTCGCCAGACCGCGCATGCGCGCGTGTGCGCGCCTTTCCCGCACGGGTACACGCCGGAGCGCCGCTCTATTGCGCATGTGCGAGGATCGGAAGACAGGCCTAGATCCCTGACATTTACACGCAAGTGCTGTATTCACAAAGCACTTGCGTGTAAAAATGCGGCGGCGTAGCGTTAATTTTGGCGGCCTAAGTCCAAATAGGCGGGTAGGGGGCGTTTCCTATTTAAATTAGGCGCGTCCACGCGCCGAACGTACTGCGCATGCGTCGACCGTAGAAAAATCCCAGTGCGCATGCTCCGAATTATGACGGTGTTTTCGACGTGAACGTAATCGACGTAAATCCCCATTCACCGACGAGTTACGCAAACGACGTAAAAAAAAATTGGGCAGCTTTATCCTTACGCCGGGAAAACCCTTACGTAAACGGCGTAAAGTGACTGCGTCGAGCGGGCGTACGTTCGTGAATTGGCGTATCTCGCTGATTTACATATTCTTGGCGTAAATCAGCGGGAGCGCCCCCCCCGGCGGCCATTTTAAAACTGCATTTAAGATCCGACGGTGTAATACAATTACGCCTGTCGGGTCTTTGCAGAAAACCGGCGTATCTTGTTTTCTGCATACAGAAAACAGATACCTCCCTAGGGACTGGTGTTTCCCCTGCTAAGACTGAGAACGGAAACCCAGGAAAATCCTCAGGCCGGCGTACACACGGCAGAGAACCTCGACGGGCCTAACACATCGTTCTGCCCGTCGAGGTTCTCTGCCGGCCGTCAGATTCGGCGACCCGCCCGTCGGGAATGGCAACCAGCCATTCATCCCGACGGGCCGTCGAGCAAATAGAGAACATGCTCTCTATTTCGGCTCGACGGCATTCCCGACGGGATGCTCGCCGAAAGCGTACACAGGGCCGAGGTTCTCGCTGGAATGCAGCTCCCAGCGAGGTTCTCGCTGGTTTCTAGCGAGAACCTCGGTCGTGTGTACGCCGCCTCACAGTTAGAGGTTTCTGGGAGTAGCGGTTTCAGGCTCAGAAGAACCACTTACTGGGGAATCTGGGCAATCCCAGAGCTCCCAGAACTTCGGGAAATCCCTTCCCACAATGGCGTCATGTGGCAGTTTGGGAACTAAACCCACCTGGTGACACAAGTTACCGAGGGACGTTTCAAAGAAAAAAGGTGGTCATCGGATATTCTCGAGTGTCCCCATGTACACAAACTACAGCCATTTTCCTAGGATGTAAGGTTTTTCCCACCACTAGATCACTTTTCACTAAGGTGACCAGGCTACCTGAATCCGACAATACCACAACATCTTTACCATCTAAGCACATTCTACATAAAGGTTTCTCATTCCCCTTTACTGCAGTGCATGTGGTTGCAAAAAGGGAATGTCGTTTCTCGGTCAGAAAGTCACACTGCATGGGTTCATCACCCACTGGGCAAACGGCTGCTACATGTCCCTCTTCCCGGCAACGGAAACAAATCCACCTTCCGGTCCTCTCCTGTGGGATGGGTCTTCCAGGCCGCTCTTGCCAAACATTAGCAGTAGTCCCGATAATACCTCTAGTTGCTCTTTGGTCCTTCTCTCCACCCCCATCCCTTGATGCAGTCTTACCTATAGGTGGGGAGGGTCTGGTCTTGGGGGGAAAAGTCTGTGCGTCTCTGGGTGAAGAGGACAAATTCTCTGTTGCTAGGCACCTTTCGACCAGGTCTACTAGTTTGTCTGTGGTCTCCGGACCACCATGGCTTACCCATTTCTGCAGGGTATTAGGAAGAGACCTAAGAAATTTGTCCATGACTACTCGCTCCAAAATTTTTGGTCCGGACAGAGGTTCTGGCTGCAGCAATTTCCTAGCCAAATGGATGAGGTCATACATCTACGACCGAGGTGGCTTCCTCAGCTGATAACTCCAATTGTGGACCCGCTGAGCACGGACATCCAGGGTTACACCAAAACGTGCCAATATTTCCTCTTTTAACCGATCATAGTTTTTTGCATCTGCAAACTCCAAATCAAAATATGCCTTTTGGGCTTCTCCAGATAATAGGGGGGCCACTAATCCAGCCCACTGTTCTTTAGGCCAACTCTCTTTTTCTGCTGTTCTCTCAAACGTGGTCAGAAACATCTCAGGGTCACATCTGCAGTCATCTTTGGCAATAAGTGGCTTACCCGAAAAGTCGGTATATTACTGGCCTGACTCCCAGCCTTGGTCTGTTGTCTCTGAAGCTGTTTCACGATGGCCTCCATTTGCTGCTGGTGTCTCTGTTCCAAGCCTGTTGTTGAGCTGCAATGCTCTCTTGGTAAACCTGTTGTTGAGCTGCAATGCTCTCTTGGTAAACCTGTTGTTGAGCTGCAATGCTCTCTTGGTAAACCTGTTGTTGAGCTGCAATGCTCTCTTGGTGAGCCTGTTGTTGAGCTGCAATGCTCTCTTGGTGAGCCTGTTGTTGAGCTGCGTGAGCCTGTTGTTGAGCTGCAATGCTCTCTTGGTGAGCCTGTTGTTGAGCTGCAATGCTCTCTTGGTGAGCCTGTTGTTGAGCTGCAATGCTCTCTTGGTGAGCCTGTTGTTGAGCTGCGTGAGCCTGTTGTTGAGCTGCAATGCTCTCTTGGTGAGCCTGTTGTTGAGCTGCGTGAGCCTGTTGTTGAGCTGCAATGCTCTCTTGGTGAGCCTGTTGTTGAGCTGCAATGCTCTCTTGGTGAGCCTGTTGTTGAGCTGCAATGCTCTTTTGGTGAGCCTGTTGTTGAGCTGCAATGCTCTCTTGGTGAGCCTGTTGTTAAACTGCAATGCTCTCTTGGTGAGCCTGTTGTTGAGCTGCGTGAGCCTGTTGTTGAGCTGCAATGCTCTCTTGGTGAGCCTGTTGTTGAGCTGCAATGCTCTCTTGGTGAGCCTGTTGTTGAGCTGCAATGCTCTCTTGGTGAGCCTGTTGTTGAGCTGCGTGAGCCTGTTGTTGAGCTGCAATGCTCTCTTGGTGAGCCTGTTGTTGAGCTGCAATGCTCTCTTGGTGAGCCTGTTGTTGAGCTGCAATGCTCTTTTGGTGAGCCTGTTGTTGAGCTGCAATGCTCTCTTGGTGAGCCTGTTGTTGAGCTGCAATGCTCTCTTGGTGAGCCTGTTGTTGAGCTGCGTGAGCCTGTTGTTGAGCTGCAATGCTCTCTTGGTGAGCCTGTTGTTGAGCTGCAATGCTCTCTTGGTGAGCCTGTTGTTGAGCTGCAATGCTCTCTTGGTGAGCCTGTTGTTGAGCTGCAATGCTCTTTTGGTGAGCCTGTTGTTGAGCTGCAATGCTCTCTTGGTGAGCCTGTTGTTGAGCTGCAATGCTCTCTTGGTGAGCCTGTTGTTGAGCTGCGTGAGCCTGTTGTTGAGCTGCAATGCTCTCTTGGTGAGCCTGTTGTTGAGCTGCAATGCTCTCTTGGTGAGCCTGTTGTTGAGCTGCAATGCTCTCTTGGTGAGCTGGTTGTTGAGCTGCGTGAGCTTGTTGTTGAGCTGCAAGGCTCTCTTGGTGAGCCTGTTGTTGAGCTGCAATGCTCTCTTGGTGAGCCTGTTGTTGAGCTGCAATGCTCTCTTAGTGAGCCTGTTGTTGAGCTGCAATGCTCTCTTGGTAAACCTGTTGTTGAGCTGCAATGCTCTCTTGGTGAGCCTGTTGTTGAGCTGCAATGCTCTCTTGGTGAGCCTGTTGTTGAGCTGCGTGAGCTTGTTGTTGAGCTGCAAGGCTCTCTTGGTGAGCCTGTTGTTAAGCTGCAATGCTCTCTTGGTGAGCCTGTTGTTGAGCTGCGTGAGCTTGTTGTTGAGCTGCAAGGCTCTCTTGGTGAGCCTGTTGTTGAGCTGCAAGGCTCTCTTGGTGAGCCTGTTGTTGAGCTGCAATGCTCTCTTGGTGAGCCTGTTGTTGAGCTGCGTGAGCTTGTTGTTGAGCTGCAAGGCTCTCTTGGTGAGCCTGTTGTTGAGCTGCAATGCTCTCTTGGTGAGCCTGTTGTTGAGCTGCAATGCTCTCTTGGTGAGCCTGTTGTTGAGCTGCGTGAGCTTGTTGTTAAGCTGCAAGGCTATCTTGGTGAGCCTGTTGTTGAGCTGCAAGGCTCTCTTGGTGAGCCTGTTGTTGAGCTGCAATGCTCTCTTGGTGAGCCTGTTGTTGAGCTGCAATGCTCTCTTGGTGAGCCTGTTGTTGAGCTGCGTGAGCTTGTTGTTGAGCTGCAATGCTCTCTTGGTGAGCCTGTTGTTGAGCTGCGCGAGCTTGTTGTTGAGCTGCAAGACTCCGCTGCAAAGCTGCATTAGTCTGCTGTTGATTTGCATTTGCTATAGCCAGCTGTTTCAGTATCTCCTCCATTTTGGGTTTACTTTAACTGCCCGCATTCTCCACCATGTGTGAGGGGTTAGCTCGGTAGCGGGGGTGTGTGACCCCCTGGATGGGTTCACTACACGCTGAACTGTACAGAAAGACAGTTGAGGATGGTTAAAAACAAAAGATATGGTTTATTCTTCCATATTGCTGGATACAAGTGCAAGCATCAAACCGCATAAACAAAACAAAACATAAAATAAAATAAACCCTGGCCACTTGGGGCGTCTACCTTCCCAACACAGGAACCTACCTATTGAGTCTGGCACAGCCTACTGCTGGGCAGACACTGCTGGTCACTCAGCAGAAAACAAAAAGTCTCTTTGATATTTATCACACAGAAATATCAACAAGCACCTCACCTCTTCAGAAGTCACTGCTCTCTTTCACTCAAAAAGCCTCAGAATGCAGCAATCAGTAGTCATTCTTTTGGATGATTTATAGAGGCCTTAATTACCTCATTCTGAACAGCTGAAGTTTTCCAACGCCCTAAACCTTTCTGGCTATTTCTGCAGCCGACACCTAATAGTAATTGGTGAATTGTCTAAATAAGGCAGAAATGTATCTCATGTCTGTGACAACACCCACAGATTTACCTGACTTCCTGTCACAATATATATAAAGAATATTAAATATACATTCTGATTATTGGAAGTCAGTGAAGAGGGGGGAGGGGCGCTGCAACCAGGGTAACGAGGTAGTTTGTCTTTATTGTTTTGTTTCCTTTTTGTTATCTGTTTTTCTTTTCTTCATCAATGTGGAATGTATTGTATAATGATACTTTTTCTGTTGATTTGGTTGTATTTATGAAATGGGAAAAGATTTAATGAAGAAACATAATAATATTGACGGATGTAGACATGTGAAAGAATAAATTAAAAACGTATTAAAAAAAGAATATTAAATATACAGTGCCTTGAGAAAGTATTCATACCCCTTGAAATTTCCCACGTTCTCCCATGTTACATCCAAAAACATAAATGTATTTTATTGGGATTTTATGTGAGAGACACAAAGTGTCACATGATTGTGAAGTGGAAGGAAAATGATAAATTATACAAATAAATCTGTGAAAAGTGTGGGGGGAGGGGCATTTGTATGGCGCCCCCCGGAGTCCATACTTTGTAGAACCCCCTTTCTCTACAAGTCTTTTTGGGGGGGTCTCTACCAGCTTTTCACATCTAGAGAGGAACATTTCTGCCCATTCTTCTTCTTGGTAAAATATCTCTGTCTCTGTCAGATTGGATGGAGAGTGTCTGTGATCAGCAATTTTCAAGTCTTACCACAGATTCTCAATGGGATTTAGGTCTGGACTGTGACTGGGCCATTCTAACACATGAATAGGCTTTGATCTAAACCAATTCCATTGTAGCTTTGGCTGTACTTTAGGGTCGTTGTCCTGCTGGAAGGTGAACTTCTGCCCCGGTCTCAAGTCTTTTGCCGACTCTAACAGGTTTATTCTGTATTTGGCTCCATCCATCTTTCCATCAACTCTGACCAGCTTCCCTGTCCCTGCTGAAGAAAAGCATCCCCACCACATGACGCTGCCACCACCATGTTTCACGGTGGGGATGGTGTGTTCAGGGGGATGGGCAGTGTTAGTGTTTTGCTTTTAGGCCAAAAAGTTGAATTTTGGTGTCATGTGACCAGATCCCCTTCTTCCACATGTTTGCTGTGTCCCCTCCCCCACATGGCTTCTCACAAACTACAAACAGGACTTCTTCTGTCTTTCTTTCTCCAATGTCACTCTTCCATAAAGGGCAGATTAGTGGAGAGCACCACTAATAGTTGTCCTGTGGACAGATTCTCCCCCCTGAGCTGTGCAGCTCCTGTGCAGCTCCTCCAGAGTTACCATGGGCCTCTTGGCTGCTTCTCTGATGAATGCTCTCCTTGCCCGGCCCGGTCAGTTTAGGTGGACGGCCATGTCTTGGTAGGTTTTCAGCTGTGCCATACTCTTTCCATTTCCCGATGATGGATTGAACAGAAGCTCCGTGAGATCTTCAAAGCTTGGGAGATTTTTATATAACCAAACCCTGCTTTATACTTCTCCACAACTTTATCCCTGACCTGTCTGGTGTGTTCCTCGGCCTTCATGATGCTGTTTGTTCACTAAGGTTCTCTAACAAACCTCTGAGGGCTTCACAGGACAGCTGTATTTAAAATAAATTATTAGGTGTTTCTGACAACTGGGATGGAAGAAAAAAAACAACAACAATGTAACCGGCAGGGCCAGTGCTACCACTAGGCAAACTAGGCAGCCGCCTAATGTCCCTACCTTCTCTCTCTGCAGCATGTACCTACAGTAACTCTCCGCCGGCAGCTGCTCCATCCGTCCATAGTGTCAGAGGCGCAGCGGCCACTAAGTCAATGGTGTATCCATGTGTGCAGGGGGAGGGGGGCACTGTGACCTACACTGCACACATGGATGATGCCCTGGTTGACAGTCAGAGGCGATCGGTGTAGCAGGAGGGACAGCTGCAAGCACTGATCTCCCTGTATGACATTTCAGCTGACAGCCGCTTCTCCTCCTCACCCTCCCCACAGCTGTCAGCTGAAATGCCTTACAGAGAGATCAGTGCTTGAAGCTGTCCCTCCCGCTACACCGTTTATCCCCAACTGTCACCATCTCCCTCCCCGTGCCCTCCTTCTCTGGCTCCCCTTTGTGTCCTCCTCCGGCCCCCCAGGGTCCTCCTTCTCCGACTCCCCTCCGTGTCCTCCTCCGGCCTCATGTCTTCCTTCTCTGGCTCCCATGTCTTCCTTCTCTGGCCCCCCTCCATGTCCTCCTCCGGCCCCATGTCTTACTTCTCTGGCTCTCGTGTCTTCCTTCTCTGGCCCCCCTCTGTGTCCTCCTCCGGCCCCTATGTCTTTCTTCTCTGGCCCCTATCCATGTCCTCCTCCAGCCCCCGTGTCTTCCTCCTCCAGCCCCCTGTGTCTTCCTTCTCTGGCCCCCCTCTGTGTCCTCCTCCGGCCCCCGTGTCTTCCTTCTCTGGCCCCCCTCCGTGTCCTCCTCCTCCAGCCCCCATGTCTTCCTTCTCTGCCCCCCCATTTCTTCCTTCTCTGGCCCCCTCCGTGTCCTCCTCCTCCAGCCCCCATGTCTTCCTTCTCTGCCCCCCCATGTCTTCCTTCTCTGGCCCCCCTCCGTGTCCTCCTCCGGCCCCTGTGTCTTTCTTCTCTGGCCCCTATCCGTGTCCTACTCCTCCAGCCCCCATGTCTTCCTTCTCTGCCCTCCCATTTCTTCCTTCTCTGGCCCCCCTCCGTGTCCTCCTCCTCCAGCCCCCATGTCTTCCTTCTCTGCCACCCCATTTCTTCCTTCTCTGGCCCCCCTCCGTGTCCTCCTCCTCCAGCCCCCATGTCTTCCTTCTCTGCCCCCCCATGTCTTCCTTCTCTGGCCCCCCTCCGTGTCCTCCTCCGGCCCCTGTGTCTTTCTTCTCTGGCCCCTATCCGTGTCCTCCTCCAGCCCCCGTGTCTTCCTTCTCTGGCCCCCCTGTGTCTTCCTTCTCTGGCCCCCCTCCGTGTCCTCCTCCAGCCCCTCGTGTCTTCCTTCTCTGGCCCCCTTCCGTGTCCTGCTCCGGCCCCTATGTCTTTCTTCTCTGGCCCCTATCCGTGTCCTCCTACAGCCCCTGTGTCTTCCTTCTCTGGCCCCTCCCGTGTCTTCCTTCTCTGGCTCAACTCCATGTCTTGCTCCTCCGGCCCCATGTCCTCCTTCTCTGGCTCCCATCCGTGTCCTTCTCCTCCCGCCCCTGTGTCCTCCTTCTCTTGCTCCCATCCGTGTCTTCCTTCTCTGGCTCAACTCTGTGTCTTCCTCCTCCGGCCCCATTTCCTCCTTCTCTGACTCCCATCCGTGTCCTTCTCCTCCGGCACCGTGTCCTCCTTCTCTGGCTCCGCTCTGTGCCCTCCTCCTCCAACCCCCGTGTCTTCCTTCTCTTGCCCCCTTCTGTGTCCCTCTCCTCTGGCCCCCGCATCCTCCTTATCTGGCCCCCTTCCATGTCCTCCTCCGCAGTTTGGAGACCACTGGCGTATACTACAAGAAAAAAAAATGCCCTCTGCTGCTAAGGTGTTCAGGTTTGGCTTTAAGAAAAGGTGGCGACCCTAAACCTGTCAGTGGTAATAACGTTATGGCTGATCGGGGTATATAAATGGTTTAAACACAAAAAAAATTAAAATAAGCAACTAGAATAAAATTAACCAAAAACCATCACCATTCCCTGTTTGGTTATCCTTTACCACTCCCCCAACCACAAGATGGGATGGACCCTACTGGGAGCCCATCAATCACCAGGAGTATGTCACGCAGAACAAGGGGCTCAGTGCTCCCAGTCTTCCCTCCACCCAACTCCAAGCTCACCCCTCCCCTTCACCCAACTCCAAGCTCACCCCCCCTCCACCCAACTCAAAGCTCATCCCTCCTCCACTCAACTCAAAGCTCACCCCCCTCCACCCAACTCAAAACTCACCGCCCCCTCCACCCAAATCAAAGCTCACCCCCCCTCCACCCAACTCCAAGCTTACCCCCCACCATCCAACACAAAGCTCACCCCTCCTCCACTCAACTCCAAGCTCACCCCCCCTCCACCCAACTCCAAGCTCACCCCCCTCCACCCAACTCCAAGCTCACCCCCCCTCCACCCAACTCCAAGCTCACCGCCCCCCTCCACCCAACTCCAAGCTCACCGCCCCCCCTCCACCCAACTCCAAGCTCACCGCCCCCCCTCCACCCAACTCCAAGCTCACCCCCCCTCCACCCAACTCCAAGCTCACCGCCCTCCTCCACCCAACTCCAAGCTCACCGCCCCCCTCCACCCAACTCCAAGCTCACCGCCCCCCTCCACCCAACTCAAAGACCGCCCCCCCTCCACCCAACTCAAAGCTCACCCCCCTCCACTCAACTCTAAGCTCACCCTCCTCCACCCAACTCCAAGCTCATCCCCCCTCCACCCAACTCCAAGCTTACCCCCCTTCACCCAACTCCAAGCTCACCCCCCCTCCACCCAACTCCAAGCTCACCTCCCCTCCAACCAACTCCAAACTCACCCCCCTCCACCCAACTCCAAGCTCACCCCCCCCCCATTTACTCTTTATTCCTTGTGGGCCGTACTCTCCTGCCACCACTAGGCGCAGCTTCACATCACCGACCCACCTGCCAGTTCAATTCAAAGAGAACCCGTCACATCTCTGAAAAAATTTCCAGTCATGACCAATGTCACCTGCCCAGAAAATCCCCACAGTGTGTTTTTTTTTTCTCCAGAGATACAACAATAACAAACATTTCTGCACCCTGTCGTCAGTTATTATGAAAGGTCACAAATGGGGAGGAGGTCTATTGGGCATTCAATGTGTTGCAATAGCAGCGAGAATAAAAGTCTCCGGACGCACCCAGAGAGCAAACACCAAGTCTGAATACAGAGAGAGGCGCTCAGAACCGATCCACAAGATAAGGAATCCAATACTATCTATACAGGTAAAAAAACAACATCTCCTCTCTAAACAATGTTACTTTGTATCTCTCTATCTCCCATCTGTTCAATGTTTATAAACAATGTTACTTTGTATCTCTCTATCTCCCGTCTGATCAATGTTTATAAACATTGTTACTTTGTATCTCTATCTCCTGTTTGATCAATGTTTATAAACAATGTTACTTTGTATCTCTATCTCCCGTCTGATCAATGTTTATAAACAATGTTACTTTGTATCTCTCTATCTCCCGTCTGATCAATGTTTATAAACAATGTTACTTTGTATCTCTCTATCTCCTGTCTGATCAATGTTTATAAACAATGTTACTTTGTATCTCTCTATCTCCCGTCTGATCAATGTTTATAAACAATGTTACTTTGTATCTCTCTATCTCCCGTCTGATCAATGTTTATAAACAATGTTACTTTGTATCTCTCTATCTCCCGTCTGATCAATGTTTATAAACAATGTTACTTTGTATCTCTCTATCTCCTGTCTGATCAATGTTTATAAACAATGTTACTTTGTATCTCTCTATCTCCCGTCTGATCAATGTTTATAACCACTTGACCTCTGGAAGGTTTTACCCCCTTCATGACCAGGGCATTTTTTTGCTATTCAGCACTGCGCTACTTTAATTGCGCGGTTATACTACGCTGTACCCAAATGAAATATATTGTTTATTTATTTTCACACACATAGAGCTTTCTTTTGGCGGTATTTAATCACCTCTGCGTTTTTTTATTTTTTTATTATATAAACAAAAAAATGCCGCCAATATTTTTTACTTTCTGTTGTAAAACATGTCCAATAAAAATCGATTTTTTCCATACATTTAAGACAAAAATACACTCGCCGGACACTTTATTGGGTCCCCCTTGCTAGTCCCGGGTTGGACCCCCCTTTGGCCTTCATTCTTGGTGGCAGAGATACAAGAAGGTGTTGGAAACTTTCCTCAGAGATTTTGCTCCATAGTGACATGATGACATCACACAGTTGCTGCAGATTTGTCCCCAAACGTCCATGATGTCAATCTCCCGTTCCACCGCCTTCCAAAGAGTCTCTATTGGACAGGGCCGCCATCAGGGGGGTACAGGCAGTACACCTGTAAGGGGCCCGGAGGTCCCCAGGTGCCCGGAGGCCACCAGGGCCCCAGATGGCAACCCCCTCCTTTTTTTTTTTTTTTTTTTTTATAAACAAAAATATTTTTTAATATATTTTTATTTTATTTTTTATTAAAAAGGGCCAATTTTTTTTTTTTTTTTTTTTAGAGGTCCGGAGGTCCCCAGATGGCAACCCCCCTTTTTTTATTTATTTTTTATTTTATTTTTTATTAAAGGGACATTTTTTAGGGGTCCCCAGTTCCCCAGATGACAACCCCCCTTTCTTTATAAAAAAATATATTTTTTATATATTTTTTTTCCTTTTATTTTTATTTTTAATTATTATTATTATCATTAAAGGGCCCAGTGGTCCCCAGATGACAACCCTCTTTTTTTTTTATAAAAATGTTTTACATTTTTTATATTATTTTTTATTTTTTTTATATTTTTATATATAGATATATTTTTATTAAGGGGCTCAGAGGTCCACAGGGCCCCATGTGTCAAACCCCCCCCTTTTTTTTATAAATGTTTTATTTTTGTTTAAATATTTTTATTTATTTATTTATTAAAGGGCCCAGAGGTCCCAAGGGCCCTGAAAGGCAAAGCCTTGTTTGTTTGTTTTTAATAAATGTTTATTTATTTTATATATATATATATATATATATATATATATATATATATATATATATATATATATATATATATATATATATATATATATATTTTTTTATTAAAGGGCCCAGAGGTCCCAGATGGAAAGCCCCCTTTTTTTGTAATTTCTTTTTATAAAAAAAAAATGATTAAAGGGCCCAGGAGGTACCCTTAAAAAAAAAATACATATTTTTGGTAATAAAAAACTTGCAATAAGTGTTTGATTGGTTTGCGCAAAAGTTATAGCGTCTACAAAAATAGGGGATAGTTTTATGGCATTTTTATTATTATTATTTTTTTGCTCGTAATGGCGGCGATCTGTGATTTTTATCGTGACTGCGACATTACGGCGGACACATCGGACACTTTTGACACATTTTTGGGACCATTGTCATTTATACAGCGATCAGTGCTATAAAAATGCACTGATTACTGTGTAAAGCCCTGTACACATGATCGCTTCGCCTGATGAAAAACGAACCGATTGTGTGTGGGCTCCATCGGTTTTTTATAAAATCGGTGAAAAAAAAAATAGAACCTGTTTTAAATGTTTCTTATGGTAAAAAAAACGATAGAAAAAAAAATGATCGTCTGTGGGGAAATCCATCGGTTAAAAATCCACACATTCTTGGAATCAAGTCGACGCATGCTCAGAAGCACTGAACTTAATTTTTCTCAGCGCGTCGTAGTGTTTTACGTCACCGCATTCTGACACGATCGGATTTTAAACCGATGGTGTGTAGGCAAGACTTATGAAAGTCATCTTCATCGGATGTCCGACGAAAAAATCCATCGGATTAGATTGCATCAGATATCCGATAGTGTGTACAGGGCATAAATGTCACTGGCAGGGAAGGGGTTAACCACTAGGGGGGCGAGGAAGGGGTTAACTGTGTTCCCTAGGCGTGTTCTAACTGTTGGGGGATAGGACTGACTAGAGATGACAGATCGTTTTTCCTAGCTAGTAGGAACACACAATCTGTCTCTCCTCTCCTCACAGAGCAAGGATTTATGCATTTACACACACACACACACACACACACCTGCATGTTCTGGCTCTCGTGCCCGCGGCCGCCGGCCACGCGCATCGGCACCCCCACAGTGCAGCGGGCACTTGTGCGCGCCTGCTATCCTGCTTAAAGGAGCAGACGTACAGCTACGACGGTTCGTGGGAAAGCGCCGACCTGCCACAGTATAATGACGGCGTCTGGTCGACAAGCGGTTAAGTGACACAGAAATGATAAACGTCCCTGTAGAATCAATAACCTTCTAAAAATGACAACGAGGCAGAACGTCTGTATTTCGCACCTTTACTATACTGCAGGTAAGTAAGTGGTTAACAGCGTGAAATAAAAATTAGACGTTTGTTATGTCAATAGGATGGAAACTAAAAATAAAATGAAAAATGTAATGATTGAAGCTTAGAGTAAAATCTACAAGGCGGTTTACTGATTCGAGGGAAATGATTATCCAAAAAAAAATAAAATAATCTACTGATTGACATTTTTAAATTCCGGTATTATCACCTTCAACCACTAGGCATGTCTGAGGGCAGGAAAACGTGTTCTGAACTATCTGTTAAATAATATGTTCTATTTTCACAATATGTATCTGTATATTGCTGCTGATAAATATATATATATATATAAATAATTATTCAGGGACTCCGGTAACCGGTACAATATACAATAAACTCAGTATTAGGGTTGTCCCGATACCGATACCAAGCATTTCCCTGAGTACTCGGGCAAATGCTCCCAGTGCTTCACCTGATACTTGTACTGTTGGCGGTGATCAGTGCATGGGGAAGTTCCAAGCACCAATCACTGCTGATTTTAAAGAAGCTGAATGCCGCCGTGTGTCCCGTGCATCCCGCCGTGTATCCGTGCATCCCGCCATGTATCCCGTGCATCCCGCCGTGTATCCCGTGCATCCCGCCGTGTATCCCGTGCATCCCGCCGTGTATCCCGTGCATCCCGCCGTGTATCCGTGCATCCCGCCGTGTTTCTCTCCCCTTCCGTGCCTCTCCTCCACCCCCTGGAATTGTTAGGATGGAGAGCGGGGTAGGAGCCGGTAAATCCGGCTCTTTACTGCTCCGAATGGACAGTCGGTGATCACTGACTGTCCATTCACCTAACTGAAACATTGTAACCTGTGTTTACAAATGTTTCAGTTTATGAATGAAGAGGAGACATTGGGGTAGATTCACATAGAGATACGACGGCGTATCTACTGATACACCGTCGTATCTGTGAGATCCGCCGCTCGGATCTATGCGGCTGATTCCTCGAATCAGGTTCCGCATAGATCTCCCTTAGAGCCGACTGGTGTAAGTGAGTTACACTGTCGGATCTTAGGCTGCAATCTCCCGCCGTCCGCTAGGTGGCGCTTCTATTATTATACGTGACGAATATGCAAATGAGGAGAACCGCCGATTCTGAAACGAACGCCCGGCCGTCGGTTTTTTTTTACGCCGTTTGCGTTCGGCTTTTTTTCCGGCGGATGGTTACCCCTGCTATATGCGGGGTAAGTGCGGCGTATCCTATGTTAAGTATGGCCGTCGTTCCCGCGTCGAGTTTTGAATGTTTTACGTCGTTTACGTAAGTCATTCGGGAATACGGCCATACGTTAATTGCGTTAACGACGAAAACAATGACGTCCTTGCGACGTCATTTGAAGCAATGCACGCTGGGAAATTTAGCCGGCGGCGCATGCGCAGTACGATCGGCGCGGGGACGCGCTTGATTTAAATAGTAAACTCCCCCTAGCCGCGGAATTTGCATTCCGCCGGGGGATTTACGATCCGCCAGGGCAACTTACGAGGCAAGTGCTTTCTGAATACAGCACTTGCCTCAAAAACTGGCGCAGGCGGATCGTAAAACAGATAGATCACGCGGATCAAAAGATCCGCTGATCTATGTGAATCTACCCCAGTGTCTTCACTCCATTCATTTTCAGTGCAGCTGATGCTGCTGAGAAAGGGACAGGGGAACATGTGTCCTTAGTCACTTTCTCTGTCTCAAAGGGAAGATGTCAGAGGTCTGCTAAGACCCCTGATATCTCACCAAAGCCCCCCAACAGGGCTGAAAAAATAAATAAAAAATTAAGAATAAAAAAACAAAAAAGAATTAAAAAAATGATTGTAGAAAATAAAAAAAATTAAGAAAAAACACACTGACACGGTCCACCCTCCCTTAAAAAAAAACAAAAAACAAAAAAAAAACATTATAAATAAAAAAAAATTGTAACAAAAAAAATAATAAAAAAAATTAAAAACAAATTGTTAAAGATAAAAAATAATAAAAAAACACAACATACCGACACGTGTGCCACTGTCACATGAGATTAAAAAAAAGTATCGGTATTCGGTATCGGCGAGTACTTGAAAAAAAGTATCGGTACTTGTACTCGGTCCTAAAAAAGTGGTATCGGGACAACCCTACTCAGTATGATTTTGATTCATCAATATCACATAAAATGATTATCTATATGGATAAATGAATAATTCTTGTATGTCCTATGAATACTCATTTATCTAGGAAAAGCACATGCTATATGTATATAGAGTCACGATTTATATGTCTTCCGTAACAATGATTGGCATCTTAAAACAATTCTTACTTCTAATTTGTTCTACATCAAAATATTATATTTTTACCTTATGACCGAATTATCGTTGGGTCAGTAGACACTAAAATGTATCTATGACCTGGAATATAATATATCATTTGAATGAAGTTAATAATCAAATGTATTTTAAAATATCACCGAGTAGACAGAATTCAAATGTCTTCCTAAAGTGTTTGAAATTAAAATTTGGACAGACTCAATGAACATATTGGTAATCAGTTTTCGCAAAATGTTATAGCGTTTACAAAAAAGGGGATAGTTTTATTGCATTTTTATTAAATATTTTTTTTTTTACTAATAATGGCGGCGATCAGCGATTTTTTTTTCGTGACTGCGACATTATGGCGGACACTTCGGACAATTTTGACACATTTTTTGGGACAATTGTCATTTTCACAGCAAAAAATGCATTTAAATTGCACTGGTTACTGTGAAAATGACAGTTGTAGTTTGGGAGTTAACCACAAGGGGGCGCTGAAGGGGTTATGTGTTCCCTGTGGGTGTTTACAACTGTAGGGGGGTGTGGCTGTAGGTGTGACGTCATCGATCGCTTCCCCCTATAAACAGGGATGACGTGATCGATGCTGCCGCCACAGTGAAGCACAGTGAAGCCGTGTGTACACACGGCTCTCCCCGTTCTTCAGCTCCGGGGACGGATCGCTGCACTCCAGCGGCGATCGAGTCCTGCGGTCCCGGTCACGGAGCTTCGGACCGGGTCACGGGAGCACGCCGCGGGCGCGCGCCCGTGACCCACTTGCTGGGTACTGGAACCGACGTAAATATACGTGGATGTGCCCAGCCGTGCCATTCTGCGGACGTAAATGTGCAGGAGGCGGTCCTCAAGAAGTTAAGGACCGCCTCCTGCACATTTACGTCGGCAGAATGGCACGGCTGGGCACAAGCACGTACCTGTACCTCCTCATTAAGTGCCCAGCCGTGGGTCGTGGGGGCACGCCCGCGACCCGGTCCAAAGCTCCATGGCCGCGGGACCCGATCGCCGCCGGCGATCGGTCCCCGGAGCTGAAGAACAGGGAGAGCTGTGTGTAAAACAAACCTTCCCTGTTCCTCACAGTGGCGCTATCATTGATCATCTGTTCCCTGATATAGGGAAAGGCGATCACTGACGTCACACGTCCAGCCCCGCCCCCCTACAGTTATAAACACACATGAGGTCACACTTAACCCCTACAGCGCCCCCTGGTGGTTAACTCCCAAACTGCAATTGTCATTTTCACAGTAATCAGTGCATTTTTATAGCATTTTTTTCTTGTGAAAATGACAATGGTCCCAAAAATTTGTAAAAATTGTCCGATGTGTCCGCCGTAATGTCGCAGTCACGAAAAAAAATAAAATGAAATAAAACTATCCCCGGCATGCGGTTTTGAAGTGGTTAAGGAGGGATCCACAACTCAAGTTGTCCCACAGTTCGCCGGGTCGGCTTAAAGGCTCTCTAAATGTAACGGCTGGAAGTTCGGGGGTTACATCCTGTGGCAGAAGATTCCGGACTGTTCAATTTATTGTCAATCAGTCTGTGGCAGAGACTGTTGTCGAACTTGGTTCGTGCTTCACCCCGGCCGCTGGGCCAGGTGAGAAGGGTCTATCCGGGGTGAGCAATACCCACTCAAGTAAAGTGGTGAATGACTTTGGAGTTTAGGGGTTTTTCCCCAGTGATCTGTCCCGAGTACCTGAACCTTCCCCTCCCCCCTTCGATCCTTCTTCACAAGTTTTGAGCAAAAGAATAAAACCCGACAGTTGGAGGTTTTACATCTGGTGTGGACATTGGAGTTCTTTCAGACTTTCTTCCCTTAGACAACAAATGTTGGAGGTAACGTGCAAAGCACAAAAACAAACCAGCAGCTCCCATGGGGGCAGTGCTACATAACTATAAAACGTGTTCCTTAACCACTTCAATACCCAGCCATAGACAATTGACGGCCTGGGATGGGATTTACCATCCTAAGTGGCCGTCAATTGACGGCCTGGGTATTGCAGGCGAATATCTGGATGATGCCTGCAGCCAGAGGCATCATCCAGATATCCATCTCTTCAGCCGGCGATTCTGCACAAAGTAAGAACGATCATAGCGGCGGTTCCGCCGCTTGATCGTTCTTACAGGCCGCGGGAGAGGACATCCCCCCCCTCCCGCCGCCATCCGGTGCTTCTCCGGGCTTACCTGTACCTTCGGGGGCCCGGAGAACGAATCGTCGGCGGCGGCAGGAAGCATAGAGATGACTGGTGACCAGATGGTCACCAGTCATCTCTATGACCGTCGGAGGACCCGGGCGCGATCTGATGACGTCACGCCCGGGTCCCCGTATGTAAACAAAGCCGCGATTGCGGCTGTAAGTCACCATTCATGAGATCGGTGAATTTTTTTTCACCGATCTCATGGTTTCCAGCCTGGAGGTGAGATGTGAGGTCTTATTGACCCCACATCTCTCCATAAAGAGGACCTGTCACACACATTTCCTATTACAAGGGATGTTTACATTCCTTGTAATAGGAATAAAAGTGGAAAAAAAAAAAAAAAAATGAAAAAAAGTGTAAAAATAAATAAAATATAAGTAAAAAAAAATAATAAAAGATAAAAAAAAAATGAAAACGCCCCTGTCCCCGATAGCTCGCGTGCAGAAGCGAACGCACACGCAAGTCCCGCCGACATATGTAAACGCCGTTTAAACCACACATGTGAGGTATCGCCGCGTGCGTTAGAGTGCCAGCAACTAATCTAGCACTAGATCTCCTCTGTAAATCTAAACTGTAACCTGTAAAAAATAAATAAAGCGTTGCCTAGGGAGATTTTTAAGTACCGAAGTTTGGCGCCATTCCATGAGTGTGCGCATAATTAAAGCGTGACATGTTGGGTCTCTATTTACTCGGTGTAACATAATCTTTCACATAATACAAAAAAATTGGGCTAACTTTAGTGTTTTGTTATTTTTTTAATTCATAAAACAATTTTTTTTACAAAAAAAAGCGTTTGAAAAATAATTGCGTAAATACCGTGCAAGATAAAACTTTGGAATGACCGTCATTTTATTCCCTAGGGTGTCTGCTAAAAAAAACATATATAATGTTTGGGGGTACTGTGTAATTTTCTAGCAAAAGAATGATGATTATTACATGTAGGAGAGAAGTGTCAGAATAGGCCCGGTATGGAGGTGGTATAAAAGCCTGGTATTGAAGCGGTTAAAACCATTCATTGAACCGTTGTTGCAATGCGGCAGGGTACATTATTCTGCTGGAAGAGGCCCCCTGCCATCGGGGGAATACAGTTTCCATGAAGAGGTGTACTTGGTCAACAATGTTAAGGTAGGTGGTACGCGTCGAGCGACATACACATGGATGGCAGAACATTGCCCAAAGCATCGCACTGCCTCTGCCGGCTTGTCCGAATCCTGGTACCATCTCTTCTCCAGGTAAGTGATGCACCCAGGACCCAGCCATCCACCTGATATAGAAGAAGACATCATTCATCAGACCAGGCCGCCTTCTTCCATTGCTCTGTGCTCCAGTTCCTCCAGTTTAGGCACCTTTGGCTGTGGACATCGGGTCAGCATGGGCACCCTGACCGTCCCCATGCACAACAAAATGCAATGCCCATTTTTTCTGATTTTAACACAGCAACTTCAGGGACAACATGTTTACTTGCTGCCTAATATATCCCACCCACTTTCAGATGCCATTGCAACGAGATTATCAATGTTAGTTACTTTACCGGTCAATGGAAATAATGTTATGGCCGATCAGTGTATATCATGGGTTTTTACCACTTCCGGACCGCCTAGCGCACGTATACTGCAGGGCAGCCCGGCTGCACAGACCAACGTACCTGTACGCCAGTCCGCGCTCGATATACAGTGGGCACGCACGCGCCGCGGGAGGCATGCGCCCGCGATCGCGGTACAGAGAGGTAGAACGGGGCTCTGCCTATGTAAACAAGGCAGATCCGCGATTGCTCGGTACAGAGCGAGGACCGGGAGCTGTGTGTGTAAACACACAGCTCCCGGTCCTGTCAGGGGGAGAAATGCTGAGCTTCTGTTCATACAATGTATGAATAGCGATCTGTCATTTCCCCTAGTCAGTCCCCTCCCCCCTTCAGTTAGAACACACCCAGGAACACACTTAAAGCTACTCTGTCCCATCCCATCCAGCATACTGGCGTCAGCGCCAGTATGCTGTTTTTTTGTTTAATCACTCTACTTACGGTGTAATGAATAATTTTATTTTCCCCCTACCGCGGTGAATGGCGCGTCACGCCTTCCGAAAATAGCCGAACTAGGATTCAGCTCTTCCCGGCGCTATATTAGCAGAATTCCGGCGTATCTTCTTTTCTGAATAGCAAAAAAAGATACGCCGACGTAAATACTATCTGAATCCGGGCCAAAGTTGGGTTTAGGCCCCGCGCCCTCTCTCCTGATTGGCTAATTGAGTTTGATTGACAATAGCGGGAGTCAATGGCGCTGCTGCTGTGTCTCAGCCAAATCGGGAACGGCCAAAGCACTTGTGGACATCGCTGGATAGATAGGGTGCTCAGGCAAGTATTGAAGGGAGGGGTGCTGCACACAGAAGCTTTTTATCCTAATGCATAGAATGCACCTTCTGTCTTTACAACCACTTTAAGGATACAAACAAAAAACTGTCTTGGTGCAACAAAAAAAAAAAAAGAAAATGGGAGAAGTGCGTGGTGCGTCCATTCATGCAAATCCTCCACCACTATTCACTCACCAGATGACTAGTAGATATTAGCCCATTATATTTGTACACAGCGGCCAGGGCCTCCATCAGGGGGGTACAGGCATTACACCTGTAAGGGGCCCGGAGGCAACGCCCTCTTATTATATTTATTTTTTATAAAACAAATATATTTTTTTAATATACGTTTATTTTATTTTTTATTAATTTATAAAAAAAAATTATTAAAAGGGCCAATTTTTTTTCTTTTATTTTTTTTTAGAGGTCCGGAGGTCCCCAGGGGCCCAGAGGATGGCAAACCCACTTTTTTAATTTATTTTTTATAACAAAAATATATATTTTTTAATATATTTTTATTTTATTTTTTTTTATTAAAGGGCCAATTTTTTTTAGCAGTCCGGAGGTCCCCAGGGCCCTGGATGGCAACCCACTTTTTTTATTTATTTTTTATAAAAAAAATATATTTTTTGACATATTTTTTTATTTTTTATTAAAAGGACAATTTTTTTTAGGTGTCCGGAGGTCCCCAGGGGCCCCTAAAATATTTTTATTTTATTTTTTTATTAAAAGGGACATTTTTTTTTTTTAAGGGGTCTGTTTTTTTATTAAAAAAAAATAATATGTTTTATATATTTTTTTTACTTCTTTTATTTTTCTTTTATTATTATTATTGTTATTACAGGGCCCAGAGGTCCCCAGGACCCCGGATGACAACCCTCCTTTTTTATATTATTTTATTTCTTTTTTTCTTTTAATTTCTTTTTATATATATACATATATATATATATATATATATATATATATATATAAAATCAATTTCTCTGCTGTGTAAGGGGCCCCATAATTCCTGATGGCGGCCCTGACAGCAGCTCCATAGTATCCTCCACGGTGTACAGGGAGTAAAGCCAAACACGTGTCTTGTATGGGAAATGCTCACCACCCAGACCTGGAAGAGTAATATATAATAAAGTATTTACTGTTAATATTATACATCCATTAAAAAAAAAGCATAAAATCCACATGGAACATAAACAAATGCGGACAGACTTACTCTGATGGCCACCGCTCCAAGAACTGGAGTGTCACGTACCAGGCTGGAGGCTGAGGCGACGAGAAGGCTCCCCTTGTGCCTGAGAGCAGAGCACCCGTGGAGTTGGAGACCGAGGTTGCTCGGGTTGCCTGCCAACGTAGTCACCCGATGGTTCCAGAAGAGGACTCCCCGGAGCAGAGAAGGTGGTCACAGCCAATGATTCCCTGAAAGCAGGGGCATCTTAATGCAAGGGCACTACTGGGCACTGCCCGGGGCCCCAGGTACATGTGGGGGCTCCCACAATAATCTTGCATTACATCACACTTGCCAACAGTCCCGGATTTGCTGGGACAGTCAAGCTTTTTACTAAACTGTCCTGATATGGTCGTGTCCCGGGAAATGTCCCAGAACCTATACTGTACCCTCCTGATCCCAGTACTGTGCCCTTCTGCATTCCCCCCTGTACTCTGCCCTTCTGCATTCCCCCTGTACTGTGCCCTTCTGCATTCCCCCCTGTACTGTGCCCTTCTGCATTCCCCCTGTACTGTGCCCTTCTGCATTCCCCCCTGTACTGTGCCCTTCTGCATTCCCCCCTGCACTGTGCCCTTCTGCATTCCCCACTGTATTGTGCCCTTCTGCATTCCCCACTGTATTGTGCCCATCTGCATTCCCTACTGTACTGTGCCCTTCTGCATTCCCCCTGTACTGTGCCCTTCTGCATTCCCCCTGTACTGTGCCCTTCTGCATTCCCCCTGTACTGTGCCCTTCTGAATTTCCCACTGTACTGTGCCCTTCAGCATTCCCCACTGTACTGTGCCCTTCTGCATTCCCCACTGTACTGTGCCCTTCTGTATTCCCCACTGTAATGTGCCCTTCTGTATTCCCCCCGTACTGTGCTCTTCTGCATTCCCCCCCGTACTGTGCCCTTCTGCATTCCCCACTGTACTGTGCCCTTCTGCATTCCCCACTGTACTGTGCCCTTCTGCATTCCCCACTGTACTGTGCCCTTCTGTATTCCCCACTGTAATGTGCCCTTCTGTATTCCCCCCGTACTGTGCCCTTCTGCATTCCCCCCTGTACTGTGCCCTTCTGCATTCCCCACTGTACTGTGCCCTTCTGCATTCCCCCCTGTACTGTGCCCTTCTGCATTCCCCCCTGTACTGTGCCCTTCTGCATTCCCCCCTGTACTGTGCCCTTGTGCATTCCCCCCTGTACTGTGCCCTTCTGCATTCCCCCCTGTACTGTGCCCTTCTGCATTCCCCCCGTACTGTGCCCTTCTGTATTCCCCCGTACTGTGCTCTTCTGCATTCCCCCCTGTACTGTGCCCTTCTGTATTCCCCCCTGTACTGTGCCCTTCTGCATTCCCCCCGTACTGTGTCCTTCTGTATTCCCCCGTACTGTGCTCTTCTGCATTCCCCCCTGTACTGTGCCCTTCTGCATTCCCCCCTGTACTGTGCCCTTCTGCATTCCCCCCTGTACTGTGCCCTTCTGCATTCCCCCCTGTACTGTGCCCTTCTGCATGCCCCCCGTACTGTGCCCTTCTGTATTCCCCCCATACTGTGCTCTTCTGCATTCCCCCCTGTACTGTGCCCTTTTGCATTCCCCCCTGTACTGTGTCCTTCTGCATTCCCCCCTGTACTGTGCCCTTCTGCATTCCCCCCGTACTGTGCCCTTCTGTATTCCCCCCGTACTGTGCTCTTCTGCATTCCTCCCTGTACTGTGCCCTTCTGTATTCCCCCCTGTACTGTGCCCTTCTGCATTCCCCCCGTACTGTGCCCTTCTGTATTCCCCCCGTACTGTGCTCTTCTGCATTCCCCCCTGTACTGTGCCCTTCTGTATTCCCCCCTGTACTGTGCCCTTCTGCATTCCCCCCGTACTGTGCCCTTCTGTATTCCCCCCGTACTGTGCCCTTCTGCATTCCCCCCTGTACTGTGCCCTTCTGCATTCCCCACTGTACTGTGCCCTTCTGTATTCCCCACTGTAATGTGCCCTTCTGTATTCCCCACTGTACTGTGCCCTTCTGTATTCCCCCCGTACTGTGCCCTTCTGCATTCCCCACTGTACTGTGCCCTTCTGCATTCCCCCCTGTACTGTGCCCTTCTGTATTCCCCCTATACTGTGCCCTTCTGTATTCCCCACTGTACTGTGCCCTTCTGCATTCCCCCCTGTACTGTGCCCTTCTGCATTCCCCCCTGTACTGTGCCCTTCTGTATTCCCCCCTGTACTGTGCCCTTCTGCATTCCCCCGTACTGTGCCCTTCTGTATTCCCCCTATACTGTGCTCTTCTGCATTCCCCCCTGTACTGTGCCCTTCTGTATTCCCCCTATACTGTGCTCTTCTGCATTCCCCCCTGTACTGTGCCCTTTTGCATTCCCCCCTGTACTGTGCCCTTCTGTATTCCCCCTATACTGTGCCCTTCTGTATTCCTCACTGTACTGTGCCCTTCTGCATTCCCCCCTGTACTGTGCCCTTCTGCATTCCCCCCGTACTGTGCCCTTCTGTATTCCCCCCGTACTGTGCTCTTCTGCATTCCCCCCTGTACTGTGCCCTTTTGCATTCCCCCTGTACTGTGCCCTTCTGTATTCCCCCTATACTGTGCCCTTCTGCATTCCCCCCTGTACTGTGCTCTTCTGCATTTCCCCCTGTACTGTGCCCTTCTGCATTCCCCCTGTACTGTGCCCTTCTGCATTCCCCCTGTACTGTGACCTTCTGCATTCCCCCCTGCACTGTGACCTTCTGCATTCCCCCTGTACTGTGCCCTTCTGCATTCCCCCCTGTACTGTGCTCTTCTGCATTTCCCCCTGTACTGTGCCCTTCTATCTGTACCAACTAAAAGAGCATTACACAAAAAGAGAGAGAGAGAGAGAGAGAGAGAGAGAGAGAGAGAGAGAGAGAGAGGAGAGAGAGAGAGAGAGAGAGAGAGAGAGAGAGAGAGAGAGAGAGAGAGAGAGATAGATAGATAGATATAGAGATAGAGATAGCTTAAATGAAACAAAACAGAGATAAGGAAAGAAAAAGAGAAGGAAAAAAAGAACATGAAAAAGATAGAGAAAGAGGGGACAAGAAAGGGAGTAGGGAAGAGAGGGTAGAGGGACAGAGAGCCTTCCTGCCAAATGTATACATCAGTGCACAGTGAGTAATGTTTTTTTTTTTTTTATGTCACAATGTAGAGTATAAGATTTCCTATCATCTGTGCCCAGTCTTGCCACACACAGTTAATCCAGCGCTGAGAAATCCTCTTTTAATGTTCAGTGCAAATTAACAGAATTTCAGATAAAAACTTCCCAATTATAAAGTCTGTTTCTCTGTTATTGCTTTCAGTGACGTGTTATTTACATATGTAGCTTGGACATGTTTATCATAACAAGGAGGTGATCCAAAGTTCATTGTATATTACTAGGATGTGTTATGATGTTGTATCACCTCATGTTATGATAAACAAAACATAACATATGATAAACATGTCCAAGCTAGATATGTAAATAACCTCTCACTCGAAGCAAGAAGAGAGAAAACTGACTTTTGATTTGGGCAGGGTTTTATCTGGAAGGCTGTTCATTTTCACTGAACATAAAAGAGGATTTCTCAGATCTGGATTAACCCTGTGTGTCAAGACTGGGCACAGATGATAGGAAATCTTATACTTTACATTGTGACATAAAAAAAAAAAAAAATAATAATATGTTCTATTTTCACAATTTTTTTTTTGGTTTTACAACCACTTTATCCATGGTTCCCAAATTACCTTAAACTGAGTAAGTCTATCCAACATTGAGCCAATTCTCTTTTCCTGCTCCATTATCCAAGTGACCTTTCTTTTCACACATAGGGCCAGATTCATGAAAGGTTACGCTGGCGGATCGAGTGATCCGCCAGCGTAACAGTGGCTTTGAGCCGGCGTTTCTGTTTTCTGTAACCAGAAAACAAGAAACGCCGGGTTGAAGTTCCGATGCGAGCAGCGTAACTGAGTTTCGCCATCGCATCGTTACTTCAACTTAAAAATGGCGCCGGGGGCGTTCCCGCCGATTTACGCTCAAAAAATATGTTAATGAGCGGAAATCGGCAATTCACGATCGAAATCCGGCGCGACGCAGTGACGTTACGACGTTTCCGGACGGGATACGCGGCGCATAGATATACCTACATGGGGCTGGAGTATCCTATGTTAGGTATAGGCGTCGTCATCGCGTCGGGAAAAAAAAAAAAAAAACGTCGCTTGCGTAAAACGGTCATGAATGGGAATGTGACGTCATTGACGTTCATTCACAGATTTTGGAGCATGCGCACGGGGATGTTTTGACACTCGACGCATGCGCAGTACGTCGGCGGCGGGATCGCGCGTAGTTAGCATACTACACGCCCCGTACCCGCGACATTTGAATTCCGCCGGCTCATTTGCGATGCGCTGCCGCAACTTTAGGAGCAAGTGCTTCGTGAATGACAGCACTTGCTCCTAAAAATTCGGCAGCGCAACGCAAATGAGAAGCGTTACTCCAGAGCAAAGATGCTCTGGAATACGTGAATCTGGCCCATAATATTGAAACCGACTGTTTCTTCCAGGCAGCTGCTATAGTAATTCTAGCTCCTGTTAGGATAAATATATCAGCCTTCTGGTAGCTTTTGATACTTGTGGTATGAATCCATTCAGTAAAGCAATCGCCGGGGACTGATGTAGATTACAACCCGTAATCCGTCCTATGATGTGGAATACTTTATTCCAGAATCCTCGTATTCTTGGGCATTCCCACCAAGTGTGAACTATAGAGCCCACCCCTTGACAAACAACTAGCTTTTTTATGGTATGTCATTGTGTACATATAATTATCTTCAGGCAGAATACTACGTGTTGCCTGGCCATAACATACTATTGCATTGTGTAAATATCGTGTCCTGCTATAATTGGCTGACCCGAGGGGGGGGGGGGTTTCCTAAGGATAAATGTATAAATATGCTGTGTAACCAATAAACCATTGTAGTTAAGATTCACCACCATAACCCTGTGTGGCTCTTGATTATCTGATGCGCATCAAAGGTTCTTCCACACACCCAATAGTCCAACCCGGGTACATGGGAAAAACCACTAACCTTACAGTGGGTGTCTGTAGATGTAGAGATTTTAGTGTTAGAATGGACTCATCCTTTAAAGTATATATACACACTCACACACACACACACACACAATTAAAAATAGCATAAAAAGTATTATAAAAAAAAAAAAAAGTATATATTTAAATTTCATATGTAAACGCATCACTCAACTCAAAAAGATACGAGTGAGAACTGAAATGGGCAAAGCATGCAGTTTTCCAATTAAAATAACTGGACACTTATGATGACGTCGATCTGACGAAATGCGTAGGGCGGAGGCATCCAGCGTCAATGCGGCACTTCCGGTTTTGGTCCATGGAGCACATCGCGTCCTGGACTTTCATGCTGATCGATACTTTATACCAGTGTTTTTCAACCTTTTTTCAGTCAAGTCACCCTTTAAAATTAAGGAAAGTCTCAAGGCACCTCCTTCTAAAAAATGTAAAAAAAAAGATTCTAATAGTTTTAGATAATGCGGCAGCATTGACACATGCAGGACACCCAACATTAGAGGTGGTTTATTCTTACAAAGCAAATACACTTTTGCACACTGTGGTACCCACTAGTATCCCAGTGTTTCTCCCCTCCCTCAGTTTCTCCCCATCACCAGTGGCGGCTGGTGCTCAAAATTTTTGGGGGGGCGCAAAGGAAAAAAAAAATTGCAGTCTCACTGTGCCCAAACTCAGCCACTGTGCCATGCCATCAAACGCAGCCACTGTGCCATCAATTGTCACCACTGTGCCATGCCATCAAACGCAGCCACTGTGCCATCAATTGTCACCACTGTGCCATGCCATTAAACGCAGCCACTGTGCCCATCAATTGTCACCACTGTGCCCTTTAATGGTCGCCGCTGTGCCAATTGTCCCCACTGTGCCCTGTAAATTGCTCTCTCCCCCCCGCGCCCGGCAATTACCTTTACTGGAGTCAGGCATCCACGTCCCACGATGTCTTCTCCCGCCCTCGATGACTGACAGGCGTCTTAGCCAATCAGGTTACCGGTAGCCAGAACCGGCCAACCTGATTGGCTGAGACGCCTGTCATCTTATCCAAGGGGCGTACAGTCTGTGCGCTCCGAGAATAAGCTTCCGGGACCCGAGGGCTGTACTGGGAAAGCCTATCAGAGCTGTTGGCTCTGATAGACATTTCCGTACAGCCAACCAGCTGGCGTTATTCAGTTATTCAGGCCGGACATGAGCGCCGATTATCTGAATAACAGCGGCAGCGGCGATAACAACATAGATTCGTGCAATGCATGAATCTATGTTATTAGACTCAGTGGCGTTGAGAGCCAGAGGGGGCGGCGCTCCAGCGCCATCTATGGACGAACCGCCACTGCCCATCACCCAGCTAATGTGACCCCAGTGTTGATGGAGAGGGGCAGGCGAGGGACAAACAAGGATGCCAAAGAGATGATCAACACCCTTCTTATCAACACTGATGACATCACTGGTTGTTAGGATGCCGGCAGCTAGAAAGTCGTAATGGTGCATAATGAAAACCTGGGGCTTTGTGTAACTAAAAAGCAGCCTTCATTTGAGGTTCCGGCTCGAAGGACCAAAAAAAAAAGAAAAAAAAGCAGCCTTCATATTGTATATATTTTTGGGCAATGTTTAGGCATTTTTCCAAGGCACCCCTGAAGAAACCGCAAGGCACCCCAGGCCAGGATGACTGATCACCCTTGTTGAAAAAGGCTGCTTTAACTGCTTGCCGACCAGCAGCTGCAGTTATACGGCGGCAGGTCGGCTCTGCTGGGCGAGATCACGTAGCTCTACGTCACCTGACCGTCTGTTCATACAATAAAAAGGGGATAAATGCCTGACCCCCCTGTAATGGGCGGGGCAGACAGGAGACTGCTCCACGTGCACCGGACAGAATTAATTAGTGGAGCCTAGTGCCGGAACGTGTTCCAGTACTAGGCTCCGCTGTGGTACCCAGCCCCGTTCATACTATGTATGAACATCGATCAGTGATTTCCCCTAGTGAGTACCACCCCCCCTACAGTTAGAACACACCCAGGGAACATAATTAACCCCTTCCCCGCCCCCTAGTGTTAACCCCTTCCCTGCCAGTGGCATTTTTATAGTAATCCAATGCATTTTTATAGCACTGATCGCTATAAAAATGCCAATGGTCCCAAAAATGTGTCAAAAGTGTCCGAAGTGTCCGGAACTTTGCAATTAATTGCAATTCGTCTGATCACTCTTCATAACATTCTGGAGTATATGCAATTTCCCATCTCAAAAACTGAGGCAGCAGACTTTGTGAAAATTAGTATTTGTGTCATTCACAAAACTTTTGGCCATGGCTGTACATGTATTGCATTAAAAAAAAATACAATAATTTTTGGCAGACAATATCATCAAAAGAAAACCTTGCTGGTCCTAGAATCTGTGTGTCTGGCACCCTGAACAAGCCCTCCTAGGCACAACATCCACAAGCCCTGATAAAGTGGGACTGGTGAGCCCCTGAAACATGTCCACACAGGGCCGATCCTAGGGTCACAGACAAAATATTTCTGGTGCCCCACATGGGCGTGGACATCTTACTAACTCCTCCCCTTTACACTTGTTTCTATGGCTACGACTCAAACACAGAGATGCTCCCCTAAGAAGTCTTCATTAGTGTCCCCCATCAGAGCCCCCCACAGCAGGTGTCCCCCATCAGAGCCCCCCACACAGCAGGTGTCCCCCAGAGCCCCCCACACAGCAGGTGTCCCCCATCAGAGCCTCCCAGCAGTTGCCCCCCATCACAGCCCCCCCCACAGCAGGTGTCCCCCATCAGAGCCCCCCGCACAGCAGGTGTCCCCCAGAGCCCCCCCAACAGGTGTCCCCCATCAGAGCCTCCCAGCAGTTGCCCCCCATCACAGCCCCCCCCACAGCAGGTGTCCCCCATCAGAGCCCCCCCCCACAGCAGGTGTCTCCCATCAGAGCCCCCCCCCAAAGCAGGTGTCCCCCATCAGAGCCCCTCCACCACATCAGGTGTCTCCATTGATCAGTACCTGTCCAATAGATCCCTGTAGGTCGGGCACGCTGGGAGCAGAAGCACATTACAGGGGGCGGGGCATACGTGACGTCTTTGGTTACTAGGAGGGTGGCCCTCGGAGAGCATTTCTGGGAGTGCACGGGATGATTGGCAGAAGCTCCGGCCAACCCAGAAGCCTCTCATCACACCGTCTATGGGAGAAGAGCCGACACACGCAAATGGGGCGGGGCAGACAGGAGACTGCTCCATGCGCACCGGACAGAACTAATTAGTGGAGCCTAGTGCCGGAATGTGTTCTGGTAATGGGCTCCGCTGTGGTACCCAACCCGGATTCCGGGGGACAGTGGGAGGAATGCGCTCTTGTCAGGAGAGAGCAAGCGGGATGGGGAACCGCAGCCCCCGCTACATGCGCTCCACCTCTGGACACAGAAAATGAGGAGAGAGGGGAGCACTTTGGAGCTTTGGCGCCCCCACCTCTGCGGCGCCTGGGTGCGGAACACCCCGCGCACCCTGCCTGGGATCAGCCCTCGTGTCCACTACTTCTGCGACTCTCACTTTGGCAAATTAAATTCAACTGAACCTATAAAAACTTAGTTGGCGCTCTCATTTCTTGACCGTTTTTCTTCTTTTTTTTTTTCTTGCATTGGTACAAAATCATGAGAAGTAAATGCAGGACAACCTACAACTAATCTATATTCAATGATGTGTTTAGAGGTTTGTCATTTCTCCTCCTGCAGAGACAACATGGACCAGAGCACCGGCAAAGGTGAGAAGATGGAAGTCAAAGAGGAAATGATGGAGGAGGAAATTCAGGCCCCGCCCCCGGCAGACTCGGCAGGTTCGCTGAGCGGATGGGAGGTGAGTGCCGCGCTGGGTGCACACTCTCCAGTTTGTTTATATAAACAAAGAACAGTTATTTTCAGTGATGTAGAACAGCCAATCAGAAAAGAGAATTCAAATAGCTACCCCTATTAAGACAAAAACGAGGATCACAAAACTGTCTTCCGCTTATCATTTGCCTTCCCTGAGACCCCTTTCACACTGAGGAGTTTTTCAGGTGGTACAGCGCTCAATGTGAAAGCCGCAGCATCTTTGGAGCGGCGTGTATACAGTATACCCAGGTCCGCCATCAGGGGGGTACAGGCAGTACACCTGTAAGGGGCCCGGATGGGAACCCCCTAAAAAAAAATGTTTTAGGGGTCCGGAGTTCCCCAGGGGCTCGGAGGCCACCAGAGCCCCAGATGGCAACCCCCTCTTTTTTTATTTATTTTTTATATAAAATATATATGTATATATATTTCTATTTTTTTATTAAAGGGACAATTTTTTTTCTTTAATTTTTTTTAGAAGTCCAGAGGCCCCCAGGGCCCTGGATGGCAACCCCCATTTTTTTTTTTTTTTTTTATAAGGGCCATTTTTTTTAGGGGTCTGGAGGTCCCCAGGGGCCCAGAGATAACCAGGGCCCCAGATGACACCAATGATGGGACACTATTCCTCCCACTGACACCAATGATGGGATACTATTCCTCCCACTGACACCAATGATGGGACACTATTCCTCCCACTGACACCAATGATGGGACACTATTCCTCCCACTGACACCAATGATGGGACACTATTCCTCCCACTGACACCAATGATGGGATACTATTCCCCCCACTGACACCAATGATGGGACACTATTCCTCCCACTGACACCAATGATGGGACACTATTCCTCCCACTGACACCAATGATGGGACACTATTCCTCCCACTGACACCAATGATGGGGCACTATTCCCCCACTGACACCAATGATGGGACACTATTCCTCCCACTGACACCAATGATGGGACACTATTCCTCCCACTGACACCAATGATGGGACACTATTCCTCCCACTGACACCAATGATGGGACACTATTCCCCCCACTGATACCAATGATGGGGCACTATTCCTCCCACTGACACCAATGATGGGACACTATTCCCCCCACTGACACCAATGATGGGACACTATTCCTCCCACTGACACCAATGATGGGACACTATTCCTCCCACTGACACCAATGATGGGACACTATTCCTCCTACTGACACCAATGATGGGACACTATTCCCCCCACTGATACCAATGATGGGGCACTATTCCTCCCACTGACACCAATGATGGGACACTATTCCCCCCACTGACACCAATGATGGGACACTATTCCTCCCACTGACACCAATGATGGGGCACTATTCTTTCCACTGACACCAATGATGGGACACTATTCCTCCCACTGACACCAATGATGGGGCACTATTCCTCCCACTGACACCAATGATGGGGCACTATTCTTTCCACTGACACCAATGATGGGACACTATTCCTCCCACTGACACCAATGATGGGGCACTATTCCCCCCACTGACAGCAATGATGGGGCACTATTCCTCCCACTGACACCAATGATGGGGCATTGATTACTTCCACTGACACCAATGATGGGACACTATTCCTCCCACTGACACCAATGATGGGACACTATTCCTCCCACTGACACCAATGATGGGACACTATTCCCCCCACTGATACCAATGATGGGGCACTATTCCTCCCACTGACACCAATGATGGGGCACTATTCCTCCCACTGACACCAATGATGGGACACTATTCCCCCCACTGATACCAATGATGGGGCACTATTCCTCCCACTGACACCAATGATGGGACACTATTCCTCCCACTGACACCAATGATGGGGCATTGATTATTTCCACCGACACCAGGACATTTTCTTTTGCCACTGACCACAGTCCGGCCCTCCCAGGTCCTCCTAAAGTCTGAAGGACAGTAAACAGGCCCCTTGTTTAGAAAAAGTTTGGAAACCCCTGGCTTGTAGGATGCTGGTCATCTTCCAGCTTCTAATGCACATGGTGAGAAGCTCGCAGTGTGCAGTGAAATCAGAGGAAGCCCTTTCAGTCCAGGAGAGGAGCCGCTACACCTGGGCAAGACTGAGGGGGGATTATCAAAAGCAAACCAAAACAGGTTCGATCGACCACTTGGTATTTTCTGCTACTTGTCTATAATATTTCTGTTATATCGCCTATTATTGCGTCATCCTGCACCTAACTGCACAATTTTGGTTTCAGGTGTTTGAGGACTATGACTGCACGCTGACCCAAACCAACATCGAGGAAAACAACAATAAATTCTACATCATCCAACTTCTCCATCGCTCCATTGACAATGAAGTACAATACATCACCTGGACTTGCTGGGGCCGCGTGGTGAGTACCGCCAAAGCAGGCAATCTCAAAGACAAGGTTTGGTCCAGCTTGGTGGGGAAACTTGAGTGTCCTGCACAGAGTAAGGCAGCGAGATTAGGGATGGAAGCCTTGAAACTTCCTCTTCCAAATACAGGTCAGCAGTGGCATCATACTTTAAATTTCAGCCATGGAGGGTAAATAGAGCCATCATCCCCGGCCTTACCTTAGAGGGGTCTAGAGGGGGGACCTTGCTAGAGCACACTGCCCTGCCGAACACAGACCTACAGCTCCTGTTTGTTCCATGACACACGTCGGGGGAGGAGATACCTGCTGTGTGTGATCGAGGCAATGCCATGGTGAGTGCCATGAACAGTGTGGCTGCATTAATAGACAAAAGTGGGACTGCATTTATATACAAAAGTGGGACTGCATTTATATACAAAAGTGGGACTGTATTCATAGACAAAAGTGGGACTGCATTCATAGACAAAAATGGGCCTGCATTCATAGACAAAAGTGGGCCTGCATTCATAGACAAAAATGGGCCTGCATTCATAGACAAAAGTGGGACTGCATTCATAGACAAAAGTGGGCCTGCATTCATAGACAAAAGTGGGCCTGCATTCATAGACAAAAATGGGCCTGCATTCATAGACAAAAGTGGGACTGCATTCATAGACAAAAGTGGGCCTGCATTCATAGACAAAAGTGGGCCTGCATTCATAGACAAAAGTGGGCCTGCATTCATAGACAAAAGTGGGCCTGCATTCATAGACAAAAATGGGCCTGCATTCATAGACAAAAGTGGCACAGAGGCGGCGGAGGACTGTGTCTGTGTCCCGACTCCCGAATGAATGAAAGCAAACATTCATTGATGGGCGCTGGTGAGGCTGCATTTGATGGGTGCTTCATTCAAAAGGTGGGGTTCACATGGGCGTACATGCAGCAAAGGGCAGCTGGCAGCCAGCGGCGGCGGGCGCAAAAATCTCGCACTCTAGGGTTCTACATGCAAAAACCTCTACATGCACACACCCCCAATCTGTACTCTACATGCTACACTGCAGCGCACTCTACATGAAGTTTCTACATGCAAGTACAAACGCCGCATACATGCACACACTCTGCATGCAGCGCACCCCCCCAAAGCCACACTCTACATGCAGCACACCCCCCAACGCCGCACTCTACATGCAGCGCACCCCCCCCCCACCACACACTGCACCCTACATGCAGCACACCCCCCCCCCCAACGCCGCACTCTACATGCAGCACACACCCCCCCAACACTGCACTCTACATGCAGCACCCCCCCCAACGCCACACTCTACATGCAGCGCACCCCCCCAACGCCGCACTCTACATGCAGCGCACCCCCCCAGCCACACTCTACATACAGCACACCCCCCCAATGCCGCACACTACATGCAGCACACCCCCCCCCCAACCCGCACACGCAGCACACTACATGCAGCACACCCCCCCCCCCAGCGCCGCACTCTACATGCAGCACACCCCCCCAACGCCCCACTCTACATGCAGCGCACCCCCCCAACGCCGCACTCTACATGCAGCACCACCCCCCCCAACGCTGCACTCTACATGCAGCACACCCCCCCTAACACCGCACTCTACATGCAGCACACCCCCCCAACGCCGCACTCTACATGCAGCGCACCCCCCCCAACACACTACACTCTACATGCAGCACACCCCCCCCCCCAACGCTGCACTCTACATGCAGCGCACCCCCCCAATGCCGCAAACGCCGCACTCTACATGCAGCACACCTCCCCATGCCACACTCTACATGCAGCACACCCCCCCCAACGCCGCACTCTACATGCAGCCCAACCCCCCCCAACGCCGCATTCTACATGCAGCACACCCCCCCCCAAAGCCACACTCTACATGCAGCACACCCCCCCCAATGCCACACTCTGCATGAAGCGCACCCCCCCAACGCCGCACTCTACATGCAGCGCACCTCCTAATGCCACACTCTACATGCAGCACACCCCCCCCAACGCCGCACTCTACATGCAGTGCACCCCCCCCAACGCCGCACTCTACATGCAGCGCACCCCCCCCCCAACGCCGCACTCTACATGCAGCACACACCCCCCCAACGCCGCACTCTACATGCAGCACACCCCCCCAACGCCACACTCTGCATGAAGCGCACCCCCCCAATGCTGCACTCTGCATGCAGCGCACCCCCCCCCCCCCAACGCCACACTCTACCTGCAGCGCACCCCCCCCCCAATGCCACACTCTACCTGCAGCGCACCCCCCCCCAATGCTGCACTCTACATGCAGTGCACCCCCCCCACACCGCACTCTACATGCAGTGCACCCCCCCCCCCCCAACACCGCACTCTACATGCAGCACACCCCCCCCAACGATGCATTCTACATGCAGCGCACCCCCCCCCCAATGCCGCAACTCCGCACTCTACATGCAGCACACCCTCCCCATGCCACACTCTACATGCAGCACACCCCCCCCAACGCCGCACTCTACATGCAGCGCAACCCCCCCAATGCCGCATTCTACATGCAGCACACCCCCCCCCCAAAGCCGCACTCTACATGCAGCACACCCCCCCCAAACGCCACACTCTGCATGAAGCGCACCCCCCCAGCGCCGCACTCTACATGCAGCGCACCTCCCCATGCCACACTCTACCTACCTGCAGCGCACCCCCCCCAATGCCACACTCTACATGCAGCGCACCCCCCCAACGCCGCACTCTACATGCAGCGCACCCCCCCCAACGCCGCACTCTACACATGCAGCGCACCCCCCCAACGCCGCACTCTACATGCAGCGCACCCCCCCCCCAATGTCGCACTCAACCAGAGAATGGTTACTTACCGTAATCCTTCCTGTAAATGGTGAGTTAATAGGGAGCTGACCCCCCCTCCCCCCCAGACCAGAATGACTACCCACTGAAAACTGCTCCTGTCAATTAGCCATAATTCTTCTCTCATTATAGGGGCAGGATGGCCAGAACAGGCAAGATTTTTCCCCGGATGCAGCATCTGCCAAGAAGGATTTTGAGAAGAAGTTTAAGGAAAAGACGAAGAACAACTGGTCCGATCGTAAGAATTTCACCGCGCACGCCGGAAAATACACCATGATTGAGGTGGAGCGTGACTATAGGGAAGGAGGGCAACGGAGAGGCCATGGTCAAGGTAGGTGGACTTAGAACTGTCATAAAGTGTTGGGTTTATTGGTCGTTGGTGACCAATCAGCAGGTTGGGCCAGGTCTTTGACCGAGGAGTGTCACCGAACCACACCGGAGGTCAGGGATCTGCCTGTGTGTGGGGTGTTTGGATCCGGATGAAAATAATAAAATTCACACATATGTATGGCAAACCTTTTTTTTAGTGGTGTAGAAGGATTAGAACTTCAGCCAATATTTTGTCTATGCCTTACCATCCCAATGGCAACCACACCACCCGTGTCTTGTCCTGGTGTCACAGGGACAGGAAGTGAGGGAAAATCTCCCCAACAGTGTTAAAAAAAAATTGCAAGAGCGAGGAGAAGAAGTTATTTTTGACAGAAGAGACATACAACATCACCACTGCCCTAAGCTCTACCGCCTAAAAAGTTCAGAGTCCCCACAACCAATCATAGCCGGGATGATTAGATTTGGGTGCAGGATCGATTTGTTTATTGTATACACCTTCATATCATATACTGACAGCCAGGGCCGCCATCAGGGGGGTACAGGCAGTACACCTGTAAGGGGCCCGGATGGCAACCCCCTTTAAAAAAAAATGTTTTTAGGGGTCCGGAGGTCCACAGGGGTCCAGAGGCCCATAGGGCCCCAGATGGCAACCTCCCCCCCTTTTTTATATATATATATATATATATATATATATATATTTTAATATTTATTTATTTAATATTTTATTAAAGGGACAAATTTTTATTTATTTTTTTAGAGGTCCGGAGGTCCCCAGATGGCAAAGAATGATAAAGAAAAAACGTACACACATATATATATATATTATTAAAGAGCCCAGAGGTCCCCAGGTAGCAACCCCCTTTAAAAAAAAAAAATAATGTTTTATATATATTATTTATTTATTTTTATTAAAAGGCCCAGAGGACCCCCCCCCTTTTTATACATATATACCCCCCCCCCAATGGTGGGAGTTTCAAAATGGGGGGGGGGGGGGGTCACATCTTTAGATATCATCGGTTCATGCTGGGATTTGTAATCCTTTACTTGGGGGGGGGGGCCCTTCCTAAAGTTAAGGACTACAGGTCCCAGCATGAACCCCCCTGAGCTGAAGATGTGAGACCCCCTGCCCCCCCCCAAATAGTCAAGAACTACAGGTCCCAGCATAGATCTGTGAAATCTATGGGATCACACCCTTAGATCTCAGGGGTTTCATGCTGGGTGTTGTAGTCCTTCAAATTGGGGGGGGGGGGTCACATCTTTAGATATCATCGGTTCATGCTGGGATTTGTAATCCTTTACTTGGGGGGGGGCCTTCCTAAAGTTAAGGACTACAGGTCCCAGCATGAACCCCCCCTGAGCTGAAGATGTGAGACCCCCTGCCCCCCCCCCCAAATAGTCAAGAACTACAGGTCCCAGCATAGATCTGTGAAATCTATGGGATCACACCCTTAGATCTCAGGGGTTTCATGCTGGGTGTTGTAGTCCTTCAAATTGGGGGGGGGGTCACATCTTTAGATATCATCGGTTCATGCTGGGATTTGTAATCCTTTACTTGGGGGGGGGGGGCCTTCCTAAAGTTAAGGACTACAGGTCCCAGCATGAACCCCCCCC
>JAJQKJ010001490.1:0-83802 GCA_029574335.1 Rana kukunoris
AGAAGGACAGCGGAAGGAGAAGAAGATTGAAGAACATTCCGGGCAAGATGCGGGAATAGAAGACCCAAGACAGAAGAGCAGAGGAAGAAGAAGATGGAGAAGAAGACCCGAAGGAAAGAAGAAAAGAAGAAGAAAGAAGATAATAAAGGACTTGTCAAAAACCGGCTCTTGTCGTTTTTAACCCTTTACATTTTTTTTTTTTGGTGAAATGGTAGAGGTACAATGTACCCCATTACCATTTCACACAGGGGGGGGGGATCTGGGGGGCCCCTTTGTTAAAGGGTCTTCCAGATTTCGATAAGCCTCCTGCCCGCAGACCCCCCACAACCACCGGGCAAGGGTTGTGGGGAAGAGACCCTTGTCCTCATCAACATGGGGACAAGGTGTTTTGGGGGGTACCCCAAAACACCCTCCCAATGTTGAGGGCATGTGGCCTTGTTTGGTTCAGGAGAGGGGGGGGGCCCGCGCTCTGTCCCCCCCTCTTTTCTGCGGCCGGCCAGGTCAACGTGCTCGGATAAGGGGTCTGGTGTGGATTTTAGGGGGGACTCCACGCCATTTTTTTTTTAATTTGGGGTGGAGTTCCCTTAAATTCTGGTTATGGATATTTGGGGGGAACCCCACGTCATTTTTTTTTTAAATTGACGGTGGGGTTCCCCTTAATATCCATACCAGACCTAAAGGGTCTGGTTATTGAATTTGGGGGGACCTCCACGCTTTTTTTTTTTTTTTTTTTATGAATGAATTCTCCTGCAATTGAGCCGACAGTTCATTATTGCCGCGAGTCAGTTTTAAACGGCTTTTTTGCTTTAGAGAATGTAATTTTGTGCAGAGACATTTCTAACCACGGGAAACATGCGCTTTTTCACATACTGACATTAGAGCCCCCCATAGTACGAAATTTAAAGAAAAATTACACTTTTATTGTTGCACTTTTAGCATTATTAAAATCACTGCTCCCGAAAAAACGGCCGTTTTAAAAAATAAAAAAAGCATTGGTACATGTCCCCTGGGGCAGGACTGAGGTCCCCAAACACTTTTTAGGACAAAACTTGCAGATTAGCCTTTAAAAATCACAATTAAGATTTCCCCCATAGACTTTAACAGGGAGTTCGGCGGCGGCTTTACTTATCAATCACATCGCGCTGCTGTGCTACGCCGGTTCATGCGCCTAATTAAGGCTTCATCCAGCGCATGTATTAAGGCATGTACCGGCGCAGCGCAGCTTCAATAGTAAATCACCCCCATAGTATCATACAGAAATAAACTTGTCAAAAAAGGTCTCAACAATGTAATATGTGTCTTCTGTGTTCAGTGGTAATTCAAAAACTTTGCAGACACCTTCTATATGTATCACACTTTAGGGGTTATTTACAAAAGGCAAATCCACTTTGCAATACAAGTGCAAACTACAAGTGCACTTGAAATTGCACTGAAAGTGCACTTGGAAGTGCAGTCACAGTAAATCTGAGGGTAGATCTGAAATGAGGGGAAGGTCTGCTGATTTTATCATCCAATCATGTACAAGCTAAAATGCTGTTTTCCTTGCATGTCCCCCTCGGATCTACAGCGACTTCACGTCCAAATGCACTTTGCACTTTGCACTTTGCACTTGGAGTTTGCACCTGTAGTGCAAAGTGGATTTGCCTTTTGTAAATAACACCCTTTGTGTTGATTATGCAGAAAGAAAACTGAAATCGCCTCCCACCATGCCTATGAACTTTTATATTTCAAGAAGGTCATAAACAGTGGCGTAATTATAGAGGTGCTGAGATCGCCATGGCGACCGGGCCCCCTTGCTGCAGGGGGCCCTTGAGGGCCCCCTCTACTCTTTGATAGGAGCAGCGGCAGGGGCGGCTGAGATGAGATTTCACGATCGTCAGCGAACTGTGCACAGTGTGCAGGGAAGGAGCGTGTCAAAAGTGAAAGTGTGTGCTGTGCTCTTGGTCTCCCCCTAGAGTGCAGTACCCGGCAGGAAGTGCCAAGGTAAATGTCTCCCGTTTTTTTTTTTTATGACTATCTACTGTATGTGTGTATATATATATATACTGTGTGTGTGTATACGTATATACTGTGTGTGTATATGTATATATTGTGTGTGTGTGTATATGTATATACTGTGTGTGTGTGCATATGTATGTATGTTAAGGTGACCAGATTTTTAAATGAAATCCGGGGACATATTTTTTCTTTACTAGTAATGGCAACAATCAGCGACTCTCTGCTCATCGCCGCCCGCCTCACAGCTTCTCAAGTCTTACTCTCCAGGCCCCGGCTACTACTGGATGGGGAGCGGAGGAATATCACTCCGCCAGGGAAGGCAAGGAGATAGGCAGGTGGCTGGCCAGGATTTGAGCCAAGGCAGAAGAACATGCGAGCGGAGCTGAATGGGCATGCGCCCGAAACTGAAGAAATATTCCCTCCACTCCGACCAGCACATGATCATCAGAAAGGGGCTCAGATATGGGAAAAATACAATCCCCCTATGTTAGTAGGCACGGCAGAGCGGGGGTGTGTAATTCTATTTTTTTTATTTTAATTCTGCACTGATTGTCTTTGAAATTGCCCCTGCCCCCTATTAAATCCAATCTGGGGACAAAACCAGGGACAGACTTGGTCTGGGGACAGTGTCCTCAATCAGGGGACTGTCCCCTGAAACTGGGGATGTCTGGTCACCCTAATGTATGTATGTGTGTATATGTATGTACTGTATGTGTGTGTGTGCGTGTGCATGTATGTATGGATGCATGTGTGTGTGTATATCTATGTACTGTATGTACTGTATGTGTGTGTATATGTATGTACTGTATGTACTGTATGTATTGTATGTACGTATGTATGTATGTGTGTGTATATGTATGTACTGTATGTATGTATGTACTGTATGTGTGTGTATATGTATGTACTGTATGTATGTACTGTATGTGTGTGAGTGTGCATGTATGTGCATGTGTTTATCAGTGGCAGTGCATCCATAAGGGCGCATGTGTGCCGATCCCTCTCCCCAGTCACTCCCTCTATGCCACCACTGCCACCCCCATATTTAGGTGTCCGGCTCCTTTGCGGGCGCCTGAATCACAGGGGGGGTGTTGAAGCACCTGATTAGAGCCATAGTCTCTAATAGGCTTCAAAATAGGTGAACCGCGAGCGCCATGCTGGGCGCTCACAGTCCACCTAGGTGTGTTAGAAAGGCGAATTAATATTCACTTTGCTAACACTGAACCACCTCTCCACCAATCAGGTGTGCAGGTCTGTTACCCATCACCTGATTGGCTGAAACAATAGGAGCGGCTATTGGACACTTATCAGGAGGAGAGGACGGGAGATGAGGACTGCAGGAGATGCATGGAGGACCCTGGCAGTCACCCGCAGCCCCACGAGACAGGGTAAGAGTCGGACGGGGCGAGGGGGGATTCACAGTGGTGGCATTAGATGGCACAGTTGCAGCATTTGATGGCACACTGGCAGCATTTAATGGGCACACCAGTATTTTCTGGGCACACTTGCGGCATTTGATGGGCACAGTGGCAGAGTTTGATGGGCACAGTGGCAGAGTTTGATGGGCACCGTGGCGGCATTTGATGGCGCAGTGTTTAAATGGGCACAGTGGCAGCATTTTGGCACAGTAGCAGCGTTTGGGCACAGTGGCAGCATTTGATGGAAACAGTGGGAGCGTTTGGCACAGTGGCAGAGTTTGGGGCACAGTAGCAGCATTTGCTGGGCACAGTGGCGACATTTGATGGGAACAGTGGTGGCGTTTGATGGCACAGTGGTGGCGTTTGATGGGCACAGTGGCGGCATTTGATGGGCACAGTGGCGGCATTTGATGGGCACAGTGAGAGCTTTTGATTTGCACTGCAAATTATGTTTTTTTAAGCATTTTTCCGTTTGCTTGCGCCCCCCTAAAAATTTGGAGTACCAGCTGCCACTGGTTTATATGTGTGTGCATATGTGCATATATATATATATATATATATATATATATATATATATATGTGTATGTGTTTTTATATGTGTCTTTACATGTATGTATGCACATTTTATGTATGCACTTTTAATCCCGATCCCCTATTTGTGTACAATCAGAACCTATTTGTTTATTTTTATTTTTTGCTTGTTCATAGTATCTTAAAAAAATGCTATGCCTCTGAAAAGCGATCCATGCTTGGATCATTTTTCAGAGACATTTGACAGCCGGTGAAGAGGCAACATGTTGCTTCCTGACTGCCTGTTTTAAACCCCTTAAATACATCATCACTATGCTGCAATTGCATGCAATGCACACAGTTGCAAGGGGGTTGCAGTGTAGCCACATTCACCTAAGGGTATACTTTAAGGGTGCCCTGACTGGAAAAAGATTGCGAAACACCGACATAGAAAAATCGATCTCTCCATTTTCCTCCTGCAGCCGCTGAATGCCTGCGGGAGGGAGAGGAAAAAAAGCAAGGGGAACTGGAGAAATCGGTTCATCTATATGCAGCCGCCTACTTGCGACCGGGTCCTGTAACGCCACGGGCTCGGAGAAAAGAGCCCTATCTGGGGGTCAGGGGGGGCCCTTCCTGGTTTCTTGCATCGGGGCCCTGAAGGTTCTAGTTACGCCACTGGTCATAAACAAATAAACTGAAAGTCATGCTGCAATCTAATCTTCCAGGGAAAAATTAGGAGAAAGCTAAAGCTTTACAGATGTCCCCAGAACAGGAGCAGAGGGGATATCTTTCCGTGGGCACAACTGTTGCAGTGACAACTGTCAGGTGCTGGATCACACTCTTAATTTGTTGAGATGATACATTTCTCCTTGTTGAATCTCTGTGGATAGGCATTGCAGAGAAATCTCTCCAATGGGCACATAACGAGCAAAAAAAAAAAAAAACCTTACAGACACGTGCTGACTCCAATATAAAGCGTTAAATAACTGTTTATTCAAAATATGTATATAGTAAAACATATACAGTACAAAATTATAAATGTATTAATTAATTAAATATTCCCAAAGAATTCCATAATGCAAAAGATTCAAAACAAAAGAAAAGTGCAAATTTTAAGCTTATTAAATATTTTAGGGAATTATGTTGTACACATGAAAAAATCTTTGTACAGATACCTTTTATATTTGAGTGGCAGATGTAACACTATTGTACCACTTACTTCCACAGATACAGTATATGGGTCCTCCATATGACAATGACCCTTTTGGCAATACCACAACGTAAAACAGATTTTCATAATACAACAAAACAATGAGAGGATCAAGTACCGGTATTTCTAAATCTGGAGTGGGGGGACCTAACAAAAGGTGGTGCTAGAAGCTAAAAGGTCCTTGAGTCTCTTCAAAACCCCTACAACTGGCCAGCGTGTTTTTTTTTTTAATTTATTTTTTTATTAAGTTTTAAGGCACGCCCACAAAATACAGTAGTAGCCAGCAATAACAGAGGTCGCAGCCTACTAAATATTATAGTTAAAGAAAATGAAAGGTATATAAAAAAAAAAAAAAAAAGAGAAAAAAAGGGGGGAGAAGGGGAAGGGCAGATAGGTACAAGGTCCAGAGCCGATCTGACTGTGGAGGGCCCACTAGTCCTCCTAATCCCACTATATTCAAATGACCTCAGGGTACAAAAAGGGACTTCCCTTCCTCCGAGAATTAAAATGTTTTCCATTGAGCCCAAGTTTCGGAGTGGGCCTCATGTCGGTTTTTAGCCGATAATAGCAGAACCTTCCATAGGCGTGTCGCTCAGCGACACATAAAGCCGCCCCCCCCTGGCCAGGGAACTTTGATACATGTCACTCGTCCCTCTCTCCCATCTGTGTCCAGCAGCAGCAGCGCAGCCCCCCTCCCAGCTATAACTCACAACAGCTCACCTCAGCACCTCGGGCAGCAGCGGACACCCCCATTGCAATCCGACACCCCCGCTCATTACCGCACAATCTCAAGCCGCGTACACACGATCGGTCCAAACCGATTGTGTGTGGGCCCCATTGGTCAGTTATCCTTCGGTCAAAAAAAAGAGAACTTGCTTTAAAATTTGACCGATGGACACCTGACCGATGGGTCAAAACCGTTCGTTAGTATGCAAAAGCATCGGTTAAAAGGCCTCGCATTTTCAGAATCAAGTCGACGCATGCTGGAAGCATTGAACTTCGGTTTTTTTTAGCATGTCGTTGTGTTAAAACACGTAAACGTCATTGCGTTCTAACAGGATCGTTTTTTTAACCACCGATGGTGTGTAGGCACATCAGACCATCAGTCAGCTTCATCGGCTAACCGATGAAAACGGTCCTTCGGACCGTTCTCATCGGATGGACTGATCGTATGTGCGCGGCCTCAGAGCGTATCTCAGTCTCTGGTACTCTACGCGGCAGCTGGAGAGGAGGACGCAGTGTGCAGCAGCAGCCGCCGCCACCTGGGTGGAGATTAAATGGATAGTGCAAGAGGAGGAGGAAATAACAGGCCAGCTGCGGCCGCCGCAGCCGGAAGTGTTCCGGCAAATAAAAAATGCTAAAAGGGGGCCAGGACTACACTTCGGATGGTGTCACCCCAACGACAGGTGTCACCCAGGTGCGGGCCGCACCCCCCGCACCCCCCTATTGACACCTCTGAATCCAATGACCAGACTTCACCAACAAATGGATGATAAAAAAAAAAAAAAAAGGAGAGAGAGCCTCCACACAGTGTAAATCCCAATAAGATATAGGTATTTATTGAAAAAAAAAATATTCAAACTAATGAATATATAAAAAAGGATTGCAATCATATGACAAAAAAGCGCAGTGTGGAGCAGCTTGGGCCAACTTGTAGACCCGACGCCGTTTCGTCTACAAAGACTTTGATAGGGGTACAAGCCAGCCTCCAGCTGCCTGCACTTATATAAAACCCTGATTAGAATGGTAACAAGCATGTGTGTTCTGTCTCAAATCCCACTTCCGGGATCGAGTAACACATGGGGATTCAATTGTCCACATAATGTATCACATGTGTGTCTCAACCAATCGGTAAATGCAGTCTATATTTGTAATAATGAGACAAGCTATAATTGGTTAAAAACGGCCGCCTTAAGGCTCAGAATTGAGATCGACTGTGGTATCACCTGACAGTCGCAAAGTATACTTGGACATGTAGTTCGAGCAGTGGCCAATCCGATATGGCTATTAGATTCCGCCTCTTAGCATGACGATATGTGTCATGATATATGTGTTACCATTCTAATCAGGGTTTTATATAAGCGCAGGGGGTGGCAGGCTGGCTTGTACCCCTGTTAAAGTCTTTGTAGACGAAACAGAGTCGGGTCTACAAGCTAGCTCCACACTGTACTTTTTTATCATATGATTGCAATCCTTTTTTATATATTCATTAGTTTGAATATTTTATATGTTTTTTTTTTTTCAATAAATACCCATATCTAATTGGGATTTACACTATTTGGAGGCTCTCTCTCCTTTTTTGTTTTTTTATCATCCATTTGTTGGTGAAGTCTGGTCATTGTATTGCTCAGCTCTTAAGAGCTTCCTGCTCCCTGGAGTTATTGTCTCCCTTGGTGTTCATACTAACAGAAGGAGGAGACCACTGGAGGAGTTACATCTTGAGTTCCACTACCAGTGGATAGAAGCCTGGTTTTCACTACTTCTTGGAGGTGTAGGGACCACACTTGATACAGTGTACTCCCTTCTTAAATTTGGTGTATTATTTATTTATTTCATCACTAATTACAATGTTTTGGATGACACCATTCACCTAATACTGTATCTCACTAGCGCCACACTTTATATCTCACCGGAAGGTTGTACTCAGTAAATTTCTGGGCTATCCTGTTAACTCCCTCCAAAGGTAATCCGACCTCGAACAGGACCAAAAAACATGGAGTAAAGTCACTCTTTCTTCCTGGCACCTTGTCAGGTATGTACTCACCGAGGCCGAGATGCAGAGGGCGGCTCACCTTTGCGACTTGGAGCACTCCGCCCTCTGGAGGGGGGGATGGTGCAAAGAGGCACAGGTACCAGCGGAGCGACTGAAGCTTGATAGGTGGTGTGGAGTAGGAAGCTTTAGCAGGTAGTAGATCACTGGAGACAGGCTGTGGATCAGGTAATGAGACAGTTCCGATAAACTGAGACGGGTTTCCAGGGCTAGGACTGAAGGTGGATCTGGGGTGCAAGCAGAAGGTTAAGGCCGTGAGAAGGTAACAAGTCCGAGGTGCAAGCCAGAGGTCAGGAGCAGGAGACAGCAGCAAATCCAAAATGCGAGCCAGAGGTCGGGTACAGGAGAGAGAGCAGAGTCGTGAGGCAATCCGGGTCAAACGAGGTCAGGTGCAGTAACAGGAGCTGACAACAAACCAGCAACCTGTCATGAGACAGGGGCTGGTTTAAATAGGCTGGTCAGGCCTGTGATTGGTTCCCAGTGTGCGCGCGTGCCCATGCGTGCCCGCGCATGCACGTGTACCATTTACGCACGAGCATGCGCTGTTTCACCGCGCATGTGCGCCATTCAGTGGCTGGCCAGGTTAGGTCCCTGACACACCTCCAACATATGTCCGAAATCACGGGGGAATATTTGTTGAGGGCGTGCGGTACCATCTTGTCATAATTATGAAATTATGATAAGATGAACCCCAAGCAAGTCACGTGATCGTGACGGTACGAATCGGGTGCAGTCGGGGGACGTAGTACTGTGATTGTTTAAAGTGCACTGTCTCAAGTTTAAATCTGTGAATTCATTCTGTGATCAGGACGCTTCCTGACAACGTTATCATGACAAAATGTACGTCGATGCACTTCCTGGTCGTGCCAGAGCATCCGACCACTTCCGGTTTAGGTTTAGGACTCCCAGACATTTAAACGCACGCTACTTCCATGCGAGTGAAACTGAGAGTGGAGACGGCTTCACAACACACCTGGTAGTATCCATGTTTGTTACCTAGTGCCAAGGCATAGGCACTTTTGAAAGTAAGCGGCCACTTGGCCTGTGTATTTTTTAAACTTTTATATTAAAACAGTATTATACTATGGTCTGCCTTTATTTCTGAAAACTAACCACTCATCTGGCAGCGTTCCCTTCTGACCCGATTCTATGGTTTTAGTACAGATCTACCCAAACTGTACCCAAACCCCACCGGACCTTCCTTTTTATTTAAAGAGGGTATGGTGGTTTGGTAAGTAGTTAGTTACCTCCATTCCTACTGGGTGTCGTTAGTTCCATATCTGCACTACGGTAATGGCAATAGCACATCAAGCAATCAGTTTAAGTTGATGGACTTTTTCTTATTGTATTCACTGATAAAAAATTATTATAGCACATTGCAACTGATTTTGTGTAATTTGGATGTATAATCTTTCTTTCACAGAACAAGACTTTATAATTGTAGAATGTTTACAGCATAATTGCACCTTCTATATTGCCCCTTTGGCATCCTATATGATTTATTAATTTAGTTAAGTAGTGATTTAGTAGTGATAAGCTTTGGTGTGTTTGGACTAGGACCTGTACATATCAGTGTTGGCAATCACCCAAGTAAAAATATCTGTAATCGACTCAGCTTGGAACTGCAGCTTGGAACTGCACATGCACAGTTTCAGAGCTGCCTGAGACTATCCGATTCTGTATTCTGCCGATGCCGGATGGTGGGCAACCCGAGCCCGGGATGCGGACAGAGGTTGTGCGGCGAGTGAAGTCATGGAGCATCCCGCCAGGCATGATGGAGGGTGAGGTGATGGAGGGATTGTGTGATGGAGACAGGAGGTGATGAAGGGATGGTTTAATGGAAGTGAAATGGGGGATCTAATGCGCTACTGCGAAGTGAAGTGTGAGGCCTTATACACACGAGGGGATATTTCCGCTGAACATGGTCCGACGGACCATTTCAGCTGAAAAATCCCCTCGTCTGTAGGGGCAAACGGACGCTTTTTGCCGGATTCATCCGGCGGAAAAATTTCAAAGCATGCTTTGAAATAATTCCGCCGGATAGCTGGCCGTCAAATATGTCCGCTGGTTAGTACGGCAAACCAGCGGACATATCTTGCCGCACATGCGTCGTATCCTGTGAATGGATCCGACGCATGCGCGCGGAAGTGTTTACTTCCTGGTGCGGTGACGTGGCGGCGTCAACGTCACCGCCGCGTCACCGCGCTGTCCGTTGGCGGGGAATTTGATCCGATGGTGTGTACAGCCATCGGATCAAAACACCCCGGCGTAAATATACGCTGTAAACGGTCCGGGGACCGTTCACAGCGGATATATTCAGCCGTGTGTACAAGGCCTGAGAGGACTAGAATGAAGCCCAATGTAGGTGTGAAAGCTGCTGTATCTAAAAAGTGTTCACTGAATACAGAAAATAGTAATATAAAAAAGGGGGTGATAAGCGCTAACACTTGAGTGAGGTAAACACCCAGGGGAAAATCAAATGAGTGCCCTGTGTGGGCGTGTAATAATAATAACTACAATGTAACACAATATAACACAAAGTAACAATGGTAAAAACACTCCAAGTGGATAGTGAAAATGAATAGCAAAATAATCACAAAGAAGAGGTGTGACTGTGACCAATAGGGTCTCAGAAAGGGTGAACTAAATTAAAAATGAAGGAAAAATATATTCCATTCACCCACTTATATCATGTTGGTCATAGATATATGTTTCCTATACACCATGTTATAAGGCATCATGGAGAGGGAGCCATAAGGTTCACACTATTAGTCAGAAAGGATCACGCTGGATACATGCACTTAAGACCTTAACCCCTAGAGGTATGAACGTCGAGTTTGACCTAAATTGCTTTTTAACCACTTTAGCCCCGGACCATATTGCTGCCCAACGACCAGAGCACTTTTTGTGATTCGGCACTGCGTCGCTTTAACTGACAATTGCGCGGTCGTGCGACGTGGCTCCCAAACAAAATTGGTGTCCTTTTTTTCCCACAAATAGAGCTTTCTTTTGGTGGTATTTGATCATCGCTGCGGTTTTTATTTTTTGCGCTATAAACAAAAATAAAGCGACTATTTTGAAAAAAATGCAATATTTTTTACATTTTGCTAATAAATATCCCCAAAAAAGATATAAAAAATTATTTTTTTTCCTCAGTTTAGGCCGATACGTATTCTTCTAAATATTTTTCGTTAAAAAAAAATCGCAATTAGCGTTTATTGATTGGTTTGCGCAAAATGTATAGCGTTTACAAAAAAGGGGGTCGTTTTATGGCATTTTTATTATTATTATTTTTTTACTAGTAATGGCGGCGATCAGCGTTTTTTTTCGGTACTGCGATATTATGGCGGACACATCGGACACTTTTGACACATTTTTGGGACCATTGGCATTCTTATAGCGATCAATGCTATAAAAATGCATTGGATTACTATAAAAATGCCATTGGCAGTGAAGGGGTTAACACTAGGGGGCAGGGAAGGGGTTAAGTGTGTTGCTGGGTGTGTTCTAACTGTATGGGGGGGTGGCCTCACTAGGGGAAATCACTGATCTTCTGTTCGAACATTGTATGAACAGAAAATCAGCGTTTCCCCCGCTGACAGGAACGAGAGCTGTGTGTTTACACACAAAGCTCCCGTTCCCCGCTCTGTAACGAGCAATCGCGGGTGCCCGACGGCGATCGTACCCGCCGGGCACACGCCCTACAAGCCTCTAAAGGGAGGACGTAGAGCTACGTGCTCCCGCGAGACAAAGCCACCGCTCCGCAGTAATATGACGGCGGGCGGTCGGCAAGTAGTTAAGCAATTTCTAGTTGGCTACTCTGAAAGCTAGACAATATGCATCTCCCCACCCACCCCCATTCATCCACTTATAAAATGTTGGTCATAGATATATGTTTCCTATACACCATGTTATTTACTATTACTGTACCTACATTGGATGTAGAATTAACTGAGGGTCTCCTGTGAATGATGGCATCTCACAACCCCCATAGCTCTTTTTAGGTCCCAGTGGGCCATCCTGTCATTGTTTATTCTGTATTTACATCATCATATACATTTTTATCATCTCTTTTGCGGTCCCATTGTCCACATCATTCAATTAATATTTTTCCGTTGATGTGCGTTACATTGACATCTGCAGTATGCTTTTTTCTTCTGTACTTATCGTGGTTCTTATCCGGCTCCGAGCGGGGATTCCTGCGGGGAATAGGTGTTCCTAAGACAAGGTGTAGTTGATTGACGTGCTGCTAAAGCGCGCCACGCCTTCCGAAAATACCCAAAGTGACACTCGGCTGTTTACGGCTGTGCAGTCAGCTCTACATGGCAGGCGCAGTCGCCGTATAGCGCTGTAAACAGCCGAGTGTCACTTTGGGTATTTTCAGAAGGCGTGACGCACTTTAGCAGCACGTCAATCGACTACGCCTTGTCTTAGGAACACCTATTCCCCGCAGGAATCCCTGCTCGGAGCCGGATAAGAACCACGATAAGTACAGAAGAAGAAAAAAAAAAACAGCATACTGCAGATGTCAATGTAATGCACATCAACGGAAAAATATTAATTGAATGATGTGGACAATGGGACCACAAAAGAGATGATAAAAATGTAAATGATGATGTAAATACAGAATAAACAATGAGAGGATGGCCCACTGGGACCTAAAAAGAGCCATGGGGGTTGTGAGATGCCATCATTCACAGGAGACCCTCAGTTAATTCTACATCCAATGTAGGTACAGTAATAGTAAACAACATGGTGTATAGGAAACATATATCTATAGCCAACATGATATAAGTGGGTTAATGGGGGTGGGTGGGGAGATGCATATTGTCTAGCTTTCAGAGCTTTTTAAAGCAATTTGGGTCGAACTCGACATTTATAACTCTAGGGGTTAAGGTCTTAAGTGCATGTATCCAGCGTGATTCTTTCTGACTAATAGTGCGAATCTTATGGCTCCCTCTCCATGATACCTTATATTTCTCCACTCCCCAAAATTGGAGTTGTCTAGGGTCATTGTTATGTACTTGGGCAATGTGTCATGATACGCTATGTTTAGGACTTCCTTTAGCTATATTGCGAACATGTTCTTCTATCCTGACTTTGAGTGCTCTCTTAGTCCTGCCCACATATTGTAACTTGCAGTCACATTGTAGTTCATAGATGACCCCCTCTGTGTGGCATCCTATGAACTCCTTAATACAATGGGTGTGTCCTGTGACAGTTCCAACAAATTCTGTTCTCTTCCCTTGAAACAGTTTGGCATGTCTGCATGCAAAACAATTTCTGCAAGGAAAGAATCCTTTTCCATCAAAAAAAGAAAAAACTAGGTTTAGGGGGAGGTGCAACAACTGAGTGTACTAGCATGTTCCTAAGGGTGGAAGCCCTTTTGTAGATAATCTTAGGTTTACTTGAGAGGATGGTTTTTAAATCTTTGTCATTAAGCAAAATGTGCCAATGGCGTTGTACCAGTTTAGCTAGTTGTTTGTGTTGGATATTGAAATCTAGTATTAGACAGGGTGCATCCTCTTTTGACGTGTGACTTTTTCTTTATTAGATAACATGTCATTTCTATTCAGATCTTGTACGTGTTGGATTTGACTTTGAATCCAAGGTAGGTCATCATAACCCTTCTCTACAAATCTTTTGCTAATCAGTTTGGCTTGTTCTCTGAAATCCTCATCTTTTGTGCAATTTCTTTTAAGTCTGATCAGCTGACCCTTGGGAATATTGTAGAGCCATGGTTTGTGGTGGCAACTCTCTAAAGAGAGATAGCTGTTGGTATCCACTTTTTTGAAGTAGGTTTTGGTAGTAATTCTATTTTGATCCAAGGTGATGGTTAAATCCAGAAAATCCACTGTTTTGATGTCAATCTTCCATACCAGCTTAATGTTTTTGTCATGTTTTTGGTATTCAGTTTCTCCAGATAGAAATTGTTTTGCACGCAGACATACCAAACTGTTTCAAGGGAAGAGAACAGAATTTGTTGGGACTGTCACAGGACACACCTATTGTATTAAGGAGTTCACAGGGTTCGGCGTTATCGCCGATATTATTTAATATTTACAAATGGCTGTTGCTCTATATTATTCGGCGCCATACCCTCAGATTTCACGTCTACGCAGACGATACGCAGATCTATTTAAGTTGCCTAAAAATAAGGAAGTTCAGGTGGATTTGGCAGCCTGTCTGGAGGAAATACAGTCCTGGGTGGGATCCAATTACTTAAAACTTAATGGCTCAAAAACGGAATGTATCATCATTAGCAATCAGAGTAAAGCCAGTTCAACGGATTTTCCATCTTGGCCGGTTTCGTTTAAGCCATACCCGATCCCGGCCACTAAGGTCCGGGACTTGGGATTCATTTTGGATTCCAAATTGTCTTTGGAGGCGCAGGTAAACCAGGTGGTAAGCGGGTGCTATTACCATCTGAAACTCCTGCGTTCTACATTGGATTTCATTGACGAGGTGGACAAAGTCCACATGATCAATGCTTTCATTGGCAGTCTGTTGGACTACTGTAATGCGTTATATATGGGGTGCTCAAAAACCCTTCTGCATAAGCTTCAGTTGATCCAAAATGCGGCAGCTAGGTTATTGACGGGAGTGGGCCGTCGGGCTCATATTACACCATCTCTGAAAGCCTTGCATTGGTTACCAGTTGCTGAATGGGTCTCGTTCAAAGTAGGCTGCATCGTCCACAAAGCTATCCATAAGATAGGCCCAGGGTATTTGCAAAAAATGTTTACCTGTTACGTTCCCAGCAGATCGTTAAGATCTGCTGATCAGGTTAATTTGACGGTCCCTAAATTTAGAATAACTAAATGTGGAGGGAGGACTCTGGATGTACGAGGCTCATTATTCTGGAACTCTCTACCTCTATACTTAAGACGGAAGAAGGATTTGTTAAAATTCAGGACGTTTTTAAAAACGTTTTTATTCTCTCAGGTGTATGGCCCTAATTAGGGTTAGATATTAGCAGTTTTATCAGTTTTAGTTTTTAATGTTATTACCGCATTTATCGGCATATACCGTGCACTTTTTTGCCCTGAAAATCAGGGCAAAATCGCAGGTGCGCGATATACGCTGATACCCGCTTTCCCGCGCCGATTTTGAATACTGCGCCGGCATATACCGAGCGCAGTACACTCGCGTATAGTCGGGCAGGCTCGGCTCCTCTCGCGCTCACGTCCTGGATGTACAGGACGTGAGCACGAGAGTAGCCGAGCCTGCCCGACTATTCACGAGTATACTGCTCCTGCATATACCGAGCTCAGTACACTCGCGTATAGTTGGGCAGGCTCGGCTCCTCTCGCGCTCACGTCCTGGACGTACAGGACGTGAGTGCGAGAATAGCCGAGCCTGCCCGGCTATACGCGAGTGTACTGCGCTCGGTATATGCAGGCGCAGTATTCAAACTCGGCGCGGGAAAGCGAGGATCAAGCGGGGAGGACGCCGCAGAAGGACCCCGGACCCGGCGAAGAGGACACCCGAAGCCGCCGATGGACGCAGCGCAAGACACCAAAACTGTAAGTATAAAAATCTTTTTTTCCACAGGAATGGGGGCCACTTTAGGGGTGCGCGCTATACGCGGGAGCACGCTATACCCCGATAAATATGATATGTGGTTTTATATTGTTATTATACTGTATTGTGAGATGTGTCTGTACATGTATCTGTGGTTCTATGAGCGCATCGAGGCCTTCGGGTAATGACTGCGCTCCCAAAAAGCATTTTTATAAATAAATATAAATAAATAAATAGGATGCCAGAGGGGGTCATCTATGTACTACAATGTGACTGCAAGTTACAATATGTGGGCAGAACTAAGAGAGCACTCAAAGTCAGGATAGAAGAACATGTTCGCAATATAGCTAAAGGAAGTCCTAAACATAGCGTATCACAACACATTGCCCAATTGTCTCTTCATTACAGAGAGCTGGCTCAAAGCCGACTGTAACACCATTCTTGGAGAACTGGTGCCAGAAAATTACCGTATTATTACGGAAAACAGAATAGGGCAAAGAGGAGGAGGACTGGCGGTGATCCACAAGACTCATCTTACGATCACCAAACCAGTCCGCCAAAACCCTCTTCCATTCATGGAAACCCTTACTCTGCAACTGCAAGCAAGTTCAAAGGAGACCGTCCACATTCTGCTCTGCTATAGGCCGCCCGGCCCAAAATCGCAGCTGCTATCATCTTGGACGGATTTCTTCTCCACTTATACCCTCAACAGCAAGCATCTTTTGCTGCTTGGGGATTTCAATCTTTGGGCCAACTCCTCACAAGACCCCATTGCCGATGCCTGTATTGACCACCTGGAAGGATTAGGGTTACAGCAACTAGTATGTGGGCCCACACATGCCTCAGGTCATACACTCGATCTTATTTTCAGACAAGCTCTGGAAATAAAAATCTTGGAAAATGAAAAATTGCCATGGACAGATCACCATGCAATTATATTCAGTATTTCCACCATCCCCCCCGCAACAAAAACATCAAATCCAGTGACAATACACTGGACTAGATGTCAGAAGAAGCTCCACTCGGAACTCTTCAAAACTACTTTAAGGAAAAAGATAGAAACAACTCAGCCGCATCAAACGGCCGTTGAAACATTGGATGCCATAAACTCGGCCATGCTACAGTCAGCCGACTTGGTAGCGCCGAAACGAATAACCCGCATTCGGAAAAACAACCGCAGCTGGTTTAACAACCAGCTGTCGTTACTGAAGCAAGAACGCAGAAGGGCAGAATCTGCCTGGAAAAGATGTTCTTCAGAGCTAAATTTATCCATCTACAAGGCGACTACGAGAAAATACCACAAAGGAATTTTCGAAGCCAAGAAAAAGTATTTTTCGGAGGCTATCAACGGTGCCCTAAACCGCCCCCGTGAACTCTTCAAGATGGTCACCCAGACCATGAAACCAAGTTGCATTGAAGCCCCCAGTTCGGACACACAAGAATTTTGTGATGAACTATCGGATTACTTTGTTAATAAAATCGAGGCAATCCGTGAAAGCATTCAGCAAAACAATTCCCCCCTCAGCCCTCCCTGCAGCCTCTCACACAACACCCATAGTAATTCTCCGATATCAGGTAAGTTTACCCTGGAACCCATCCCCATTGAGACCACCAAGAATATCATTGGCGCTTTGCGTAATGGCACAGCGCCAAATGACATTATACCCACTAAACTGCTGAAGGAATGCGCCTACATCCTGGCTCCTCCCATCACGCAGCTTATCAACCAGTCTTTCCTGGAGGGCATAGTGCCCTCACAGTTGAAAGAGGGTACAATCCTACCCATCATGAAGAACCCCTCCCTGGACCCCAAGGACCCACTCCACCGCCGTCCCATAACAAGCCTCAACACACTTTCAAAAATAATGGAAAAAGTAGTGGTACAACAGCTGCAACAGCATCTAGATACCAACAAGCTACTTGACCCATTGCAATCTGGCTTCCGTCCCGGACACGGGACGGAAACAGCATTGCTGAAAGTATGGGACGATGTTCTCAAGGCCGCAGACGAAGGAGAATCCTGCCTTCTAGTTCTGTTGGACCTAAGTGCCGCTTTCGACACGGTAGACCACAAACTGCTGCTGACTCGGCTTGTTGAAGTAGCCAGAGTCGCAGAAGGCGATTTATCTTGGTTCTCCTCTTTTCTGGAAAACCGATCGCAAACCGTGAAGTTAGGATCGTTTACGTCTGAGAAACGCACAGTGACATGCGGAGTCCCTCAAGGATCGCCCCTGTCACCAGTGCTGTTTAACATTTATCTTCGTCCTCTTTTTGAGATTATCAGCAGCCAAAAACTGCTTTACCACTCATATGCAGATGATACGCAACTGTATTTCCGCATCTGCAATAGACAGGATCACCACCTCAATCTAGAGACATGCCTCTCTTTGATAGAGGACTGGATGACAAAGAGTTATCTTAAACTCAATGGAACGAAAACATAACTTCTCCTGTTTCACGCCAAGCGCAGGAATCAACTTTCAACAGCGTGGACCCCCCCGCCTATTTTGGGCAAGCTCATCTCCCCTAGCGCCAAAGTCAAAAGCCTAGGAGTCATTTTTGACTCCTTTATGACAATGGATGCACAAATAGGGTCAGTAGTCAGCGGATCTCACCATCTACTGCGCCTACTACGCAGACTCACTCCGTTCATCCCTAAAGAAGATTTACCGGTCGTGGTGGGAGCAGTTGTAAACTCCAGGCTGGATTATGCAAATGCCCTTTACCTCGGACTCCCCAAGTACCAAATCGCTCGTCTGCAAGTCGTTCAGAATACGGCCGCCAGACTTGTGACAGGGAAAAAACCTTGGGAATCCATCTCACCTTCACTGCGAGCCCTTCACTGGCTGCCAGTTAAAGACAGAATTGCTTTTAAAGCTCTCTGTCTTACGCATAGATGTGTCCATGGGAATGCCCCCCTTTATTTATGCGAAATAATAAAGGCGCATAACCCCAATCGCGTTTTGCGATCCACGAATCAGAACCTGCTCCAGGTTCCGAAAGCCAACTTCAAGTCCAAAGGAGAAAGAAGATTCGCGATCCAAGGTCCAAGACTATGGAACGCTTTACCAACCAGCATTCGGTTGGAGGAGAACCACCTAGCATTTAGGAAAAAGGTCAAGACACATCTCTTTTGATATCAAAGGAGACAGGAACAACAAGCGCCCAGAGGCGATTCAGTTCGCATGTGCCGCGCTATACAAGTTTTCATTCATTCATTCATTCATTCATTCAAGTACATAACAATGACCCTAGACAACTCCAATTTTGGGGAGTGGAGAAATATAAGGCATCATGGAGAGGGAGCCATAAGGTTCACACTATTAGTCAGAAAGGATCACGCTGGATACATGCACTTAAGACCTTAACCCCTAGAGGTATGAACGTCGAGTTTGACCTAAATTGTTTTTTAACCACTTTAGCCCCGGACCATATTGCTGCCCAACGACCAGAGCACTTTTTGTGATTCGGCACTGCGTCGCTTTAACTGACAATTGCGCGGTCGTGCGACGTGGCTCCCAAACAAAATTGGTGTCCTTTTTTTCCCACAAATAGAGCTTTCTTTTGGTGGTATTTGATCATCTCTGCGGTTTTTATTTTTTGCGCTATAAACAAAAATAAAGCGACTATTTTGAAAAAAATGCAATATTTTTTACATTTTGCTAATAAATATCCCCAAAAAAGATATAAAATTTTTTTTTTTTCCTCAGTTTAGGCCGATACGTATTCTTCTAAATATTTTTCGTTAAAAAAAAATTGCAATTAGCGTTTATTGATTGGTTTGCGCAAAATGTATAGCGTTTACAAAAAAGGGGGTCGTTTTATGGCATTTTTATTATTATTATTTTTTTACTAGTAATGGCGGCGATCAGCGTTTTTTTTCGGTACTGCGATATTATGGCGGACACATCGGACACTTTTGACACATTTTTGGGACCATTGGCATTCTTATAGCGATCAATGCTATAAAAATGCATTGGATTACTATAAAAATGTCATTGGCAGTGAAGGGGTTAACACTAGGGGGCAGGGAAGGGGTTAAGTGTGTTGCTGGGTGTGTTCTAACTGTATGGGGGGGTGGCCTCACTAGGGGAAATCACTGATCTTCTGTTCGAACATTGTATGAACAGAAAATCAGCGTTTCCCCCGCTGACAGGAACGAGAGCTGTGTGTTTACACACAAAGCTCCCGTTCCCCGCTCTGTAACGAGCAATCGCGGGTGCCCGACGGCGATCGTACCCGCCGGGCACGCGCCCTACAAGCCTCTAAAGGGAGGACGTAGAGCTACGTGCTCCCGCGAGACAAAGCCACCGCTCCGCAGTAATATGACAGCGGGCGGTCGGCAAGTAGTTAAGCAATTTCTAGTTGGCTACTCTGAAAGCTAGACAATATGCATCTCCCCACCCACCCCCATTCATCCACTTATAAAATGTTGGTCATAGATATATGTTTCCTATACACCATGTTATTTACTATTACTGTACCTACATTGGATGTAGAATTAACTGAGGGTCTCCTGTGAATGATGGAATCTCACAACCCCCATAGCTCTTTTTAGGTCCCAGTGGGCCATCCTCTCATTGTTTATTCTGTATTTACATCATCATTTACATTTTTATTATCTCTTTTGTGGTCCCATTGTCCACATCATTCAATTAAAATGTTTCCATTGATGTGCGTTACATTGTTTTTATTATCATCCTTTACTGTAAGGGTACTGTGAGGCCTTGTACACACGAGGGGATATTTCCGCTGAACATGGTCCGTCGGACCATTTCAGCCGAAAAATCCCCTCGTGTGTAGGGGCAAACGGACGCTTTTTGCCGGATTCATCCGGCGGAAAAATTTCAAAGCATGCTTTGAAATAATTCCGCCGGATAGCTGGCCGTCAGATATGTCCGCTGGTTAGTACGGCAAACCAGCGGACATATCTTGCTGCACATGCGTCGTATCCTGTGAATGGATCCGACGCATGCGCGCGGAAGTGTTTACTTCCTGGTGCGGTGACGTGGCGGCGTCAACGTCACCGCCGCGTCACCGCGCTGTCCGCCGGCGGGGAATTTGATCCGATGGTGTGTACAGCCATCGGATCAAAACACCCCGGCGTAAATATACGCTGTAAACGGTCCGGAGACCGTTCACAGCGGATATATTCAGCCGTGTGTACAAGGCCTTAGGGTCAACCTAATTTGACCTAAAGGGATTGATTTGCTACATCCCATGACCTATATTATTTTATGCGTTTTTATACATATTTCCCATTGGCTTTTATTCTGTTCCCCTTTTCCATTAATTGATAGAAGGGTTCCATTTTAGCTCCATCGATCACCGATTGTCTGGTCATGTTTATTTATCTATTCCCGGGCCTGTTCTCCGTATAGAAGGATATATTTAGGTGAGGTTTTATATACCATTTCCCCTTGTTTTGTGGCCACCTCAACATCCAACTAGATGGCACTAGTGTTCCACATCTATGACCAGTCCCATAGTTCACACATTTTTATTATATATATATATACTTTTTGTATATCCGGATGCCTGTTATTCTTATTATGGGACTATTACTTACAGGACCCAAGTTTGGTGGTAATAGCCTCATTTATGTCCACCTTGGTTCGTTTTTTTAGCATACACTTCCCTAAAAGCACCTATCTATTTGCGTTGTATTACACAGCCTGGCTCCCAGTACAACACTTGTATAGGTCCCTCTTAGGGGCTTCGAGAAAATGGTGGAGCCGCTATTTCAGGTTTACTACACTATATATAGAGAGACCCGACGACCAATTAGACACTCCTGAAGAAGTCACGTGCTCCGTGACGTAACGCTCTAGAGACTTTTTGGCATTCGAGTGTCCATCATCACCGGAGGTCCTCAGTTAGACGTAAGACGGCGTATTTAACGCCGAACTCTGACTTGTTATATGAGCTTGTTTTTATGTTAAATGTAAGAGTTCACTTTGTGGTTTAATAAATTATTCCCTTATTGTACGTACTTCACCATTGGGGCATTCCTTTTGTTTTCTTCTTTACCCTTGAAATACAAGCATTTTCATAGACCTCCCCATTCACCACTGAGGGCACTGACCTGCTATAAGGGAGATTGGGAGAACACCGGAGTGTGGAAGGCGATGAGGCTGAGTCCAGGAGATATATAAATTTGAGCTATATGCATTTCCCTACCGGGTTAAGGTGAGAGTTCTGGGAGACCATTAGTGGATCACTATCTTACTATTCTGGCATTTCACCTAATCATCACCAGTTGAAGATCTCTGGACACTATTTTGGACTGTTTTCTTTTGCTATATATTTATTTTATTCAGAGCTTTTTTTCTCAGAAAATAGGTGCAGGAACTCAACCACGACCCCGTTCAGATTTCACAAACAGTAGAAGGGTCTTAAAGGGGCATTAAATACCAGAATTGCACTACATACAGAGTGCAGAGTTCAGGGGGGTTACACACAGAGTGCAGAGCTGTCACTTGTAAACACAGAAACCAGACTTCTGTGTGTACAAGTGATTGTGGTGAGCAGGCACCAAAGGTGGTGGAACTGAGTTCCCCCAAGTTCCCCCAGAAAAAAAACCCTGATTTTGTTATATATATATTGTTTTTCTTTATTTTCCTTCATTTTTAATTTCGTTCACCCTTTCTGAGACCCTATTGGTCACAGTCACACCTATTCTTTGTGATTATTTTGCTATTCATTTTCACTATCCACTTGGAGTGTTATTACAATGGTTTAGCCACTTGCCGACCGCGCTATAGCAAAAATACTGCTACAGCGCGGTCGAGCTACTGTGACACGACGTCCCTGGGACATCGTCGTGCACTTTCCCGATTGCGCGTCCCCTGGGACGCGCTCGCGAAAGTGTCCGTGCTCGCCGGGTCTAGAAGACCCGGCGCATCACGGATCACGGTAAATTGCCGCTGATAGCGGCTGTTTACCACGTGATCGCGCCGTCGAATGACGGGGCGATCACTTGTAAACAAACCGGCGTCATTTGATGACGCCGGTTCCTCCCTCTCCTCCCTCTCCTCTCTGTACCGTTCGGTACAGTGTGCGAGGAGAGGGGGAGGAGCGGGGTGTCAGCAGCTGAGCTGTGGCTGGATCTGTGACAAATGCAGTCACAGATCCAGCCATCCCTCCATCCATCCCAGCTCTGCAATCCCCCAGTACCCTGCAATCCCCAGTACCCTGCAATCCCCCAATACCCTGCAATCCCCCAGTACCCAACAATACCCCAGTACCCCAATACTCAACAATACCCCAGTACTCAACAGTACCCCAATACTCAACAATACCCCAGTACTCAACAATACCCCAGTACTCAACAATACCCCAATACTCAACAATACCCCAGTACTCAACAATACCCCAATACTCAACAATACCCCAGTACTCGGCAATACCCCAATACTCGGCAATACCCCAATACTAGGCAATACCCCAATACTCGTCAATACCCCAGTACTCGTCAATACCCCAGTACTCGTCAATACCCCAATACTCGACAATACCCCAATACTCGACAATACCCCAATACTCGGCAATACCCCAATACTCAACAATACCCCAATACTTGGCAATACTTAATACCCCAATACTCGGCAGTACCCCAATACTCTGCAATACCCCAATACTCGGCAATACCCCAATACCCTGCATGATACTTTGCAATACCCCAATACTCTGCAATACCCTGCGCGATACTCTGCAATACCGCCTATGGGGATTTTTAAGTAGCGAAATTTAGCGCCATTCCACGAGTGTGCGCAATTTTGAAGTGTGACATGTTGGGTATCTATTTACTCGGCGTAACTTCATCTTTCACATTATGAAAAAAAATTGGGCTAACTTTACTGTTTTGTTTTGTTTTAAGCACAAAACAGTTTTTTTCAAAAAACACGCGTTCAATAAATTTCTGCGAAAATACCGTGCAAGATAAAAAGTTGTAACGGCCGCCATTGTATTCTCTAGGGTCTTTGCTAAAAAAGCATATATAATGTTTTGGAGTTCTATGTAATTTTCTAGCAAATAAATGATGATTTTTCCATGTAGGAGAGAAATGTCAGAATTGGTCTGGGTGTTCCAGAACGCCTGATGGCGTTCCCTGCATGTTGGGCCTCTGTATGTGGCCACGCTGTGTAAAAGTCTCACACATGGGGTATCGCCATACTCGGGAGGAATAGCAGAATGTGTTTTGGGGTGTAATTTGTGGTATGCATATGCTGTGTGTGAGAAATAACCTGCTAATATGACAGAAACAAGTTTTTTTTTTTTTTTTTTTTACAGAATTTTCAGTCGTTTTTCTTTTATAGCGCAAAAAAATAAAAAACCCAGAGGTGATCAAATACCACCAAAAGAAAGCTCTATTTGTGTGAAAAAAAGGACAAAAATTTCAAATGGGTACAATGTTGTATGACTGAGTAATTGTCATTCAAATTGTGAGAGCACCGAAAGCTGAAAATTGGTCTGGTTAGGAAGGGGGTTTAAGTGCCCGGTGGTCAAGTGGTTAATGGACATATAAAGGAATGGTGTGATAGAGACAGGAGGTAATGGAGGGATGGTGTGATGGAGACAGGAGGTGATGAAGGATTAGAGACATGAGATGATCAAGGGATGGAGACAGGAGGTTATGAAGAGACTGTGACAGGAAGTGATGAAGGGATGGAGACAGGAGGTGATGGAGACAGGGGGTGATGGAGGGATGGTTTGATGTAGACAGGAGGTAATGAATGGATGGAGACAGGAGGTGATGAAGTGATGGTGTAATAGAGATAGGTGGTGATAGAGATGGGAGATGATGGAGAAATGGTGTAATGGAGACAGGAAGTGATGGAGGGATGGTGTGATGGAGGCAGAAGGTGATGAAGGTATAGAGACAGGGGGTGATAAATGGATGGAGACAGGAGGTGATGAAGGGATGGTGACAGGTGCTGATGGAGGGATAGTGTGATGGAGACAGGAGGTAATGAATGGATGGAGACAGGTGGTTATGGAGGGATGTGTGATGGAGACAAGACGTAATGAATGGATGGAGACAGGAGGTGATGTAGGGATGGAGACAGGTGGTGATGGAGGATGTGTGATGGAGACAGGAGGTAATGAATGGGTGGAGACAGAAGGTAATGAATGGGTGAAGACAGGAGGTGATGAAGGGATGGTGTGATGGAGACAGGAGGTAATGAATGGATGGAGACAGAAGGTAATGAATGGGTGAAGACAGGAGGTGATGGAGGGATGGTGTGATGGAGACAGGAGGTAATGAATGGATGGAGACAGAAGGTAATGAATGGATGAAGACAGGAGGTGATGGAGGGATGGTGTGATGGAGACAAGAGGTAATGAATGGATGAAGACAGGAGGTGATAAAGGGATGGTGTGATGGAGACAGGAGGTCATTAGAATTGGGGACATCATTTCTGGTGATCCTGCTGGCTACCAGGCTAGGGATTTCCCCTCACTTTCAGTGGTGGCTATGAAACAGAAATGAAGGGGAAATCTCTCAAGTTGGACATAGGTGACAAGAACTGATGGGCTATATAATCCACCTTTACTACAGTATATAGCAAATAACAAAAATATGTTGTTGTTTTTTAACCTCAATATCTACCTTAAATAGTTGAATCATATTGATATTTGGATTGTGTACTTGTTTGTAGCTTAAATACTGAAATGTGCACTTAAAACTGTAATTTTGTAACTTTTGTAAAATGCCAGTAAAAACTTGGCTGTGCCAGTAATTTTTGGGTGTTGTGTCAGTAAACTTTAATCTGGTGGGTTAGCAACGCTATATATGCAAACCTGCCAGGAAGCTGTCAGCAATCATATGTGGCAATGGCATTATCTGCATTGCATTTGCACGTATACAAATGGCGTGTATATGTGCTACTGATGGGGAGGAGAATGCCTTGGCTGCAGATGCTTGGCCTATATGCTTCCTGGCAGGCTCACCTATATAGGTGCAGATCCTAGTCCAAACACACCCAAGTTCATCATTAGTTCTCAATTATGACCACACTCACATTTTAACACTTTGGCTGACAGAGCCGTTTTTGTATTTTTTTGCACACATGCCTTAAAAAAAATTAGGCCTAAAGATTGCATAAACCCCTTAAAACATTATATATTTTCTGAAAGCAGACACCATAGAGAATAAAGCAGTGGTAGTTCAATTTTTTTTAATGTCACAAGATAGTACCACAAAGGTCTTAGGAAACTAAAAATGTAAGTAAACAATGCACTAAAGGTAATTTCCTGACGCCAGACATGGCAGCATACATATGATATAGCTCCGCCCCTAAATCCACCCACAGGTCCTCAAAAGATCAACACCTTTAGACCGTTACACTCAGGATAAGCACTTACCTGCCGACTATGTTGAAGTTCCGTCTGGGTTAAGCCTCTCCCAGTGCGAAGTCTCACATCTTAGGCACGCTAAACGCACCAACAAGGTTGGGAACCCCTTCTGGTGGTCTTCTGGGGTCAAGGGGTTTTTCATAACAATACGGATAGTCTTTGATCTCGGACAGCATCACAGACAGTATCGCTGCAGAGGAGCAACCTGCTTCAGATAAGTGGGGGATGGGCAGGTTGAGTATGCTAATAGACTAGTCTTCTTCACCAAAATGTGTATTTTTTGTTTTCTTAAATGGAATAAACATTATTTAAATATTGTTTAAAAACAAATATAATTAGTATAGGTAAAATGTTGATGTTTTATGAAGGTGTATATATGTATATGTGCGTGTGTCTGTATATGTGTATATATGTGTCTATATGTTTTTTTTTCCCTTTGCCTTTCCTCTTATTTTCCTCTATGTTTGCTATGCAGTTCCCTTTGCACCTTTCGGTACTTCCATCAGCATGAGCCTACCGCCACATAATCAAGACCACCACACTATCAAGTAAAGGGCCAACTTTTGGTAAGTAAGTAGATGCTGGGAAAAAAAAGCCCTGATGAGAGTGCCTTCTCATCTATTGCAACCCCGGCTTCTCACATACCCGCTAAAGGAGATCCAGAGGCCCTCTGGATCATCAGGATTTTTCAGGGTAGAAAGTGACTCCTCCAGTCCTGGCAAACCCCATTACAAAGGGTGCAAATGTACGCTTAAGAGAACGCACACAGTTTCTACTCCGAGGGCTCAGTGCCTGAAAGGCAAATGTTGGTCATGTAGGAGATGACCCTATGCCTGAAAAGTTACTTTGCAGCAACTGCTTCCGGCAGCTTGCAAGAGACCAGGAGTATGAGAGTCAACAGGTGTCAACCTTGCTCAGCAAAATAGTCCCCAACTCCCTGGAATAATTTTCAGGTCATCTCGGGCAACCAGGGACAGAAGTGGATGAACAGTGCGGGCACTACACCAGGTTTGAACCAAGCCATTCAACCCTCTCTAACTGGAGGGGTACTAGGCACTTTAGGGGTTACTCCAGCCCAGCAGATTAGGTAGGCTGGTTCCCCAGACCCAGTATTATAGCCAACCTTTCAGGCAGAGAGAGAAGATATTGCCTCTTCCTCTGCAGAGGATCCTAAAGGTGCAGGCTTTGATTTTGTGCTAATACTACGATCATTGTGGCAGTAAAGCTGCACTAGAATGGGAGGATCCGGAACCTCCTCCAAAGAAGGGAAAAAAACTATTATCACACACCATACAATCTGATTTTAAATTGTGTGACAATCGCTGCACAACATGCATTAGGTGCCGTTATTCTTTCGGGGGACCCCAGATGCGATCAGTGGCGTAACTAGAGACTTCAGGGCCCCGGTGCAAGAAATCATGAAGGGCCCCTCCTCCACAGTGGCATGACAGTCAGGTGGACCCCTCACACTGGCAGGCGGCAGTCGGGCACCTCAAACGGGCAGACTTGGCGGAATTACAGGGCCCAGTCGCAACGGCGACTGCTGTGACCCTGATAAATCCGCCATTAGTTAAAGGTGTGTTACATGCAGAGTTCAAGGTGTGCTATGTACAGAGTTCGGGGTGTGCTTCATAAAGAGTGCAGGGTGTGCTACGTACAGAGTCCGTGGTGTGCTACGTACAGAGTCCGGGGTGTGCTACGTACAGAGTCCGGGTGTGCTACTTAAAGAGTCCGGGTGTGCTACGTACAGAGTCCGGGGTGTGCTACGTACAGAGTCCGGGGTGTGCTAAGTACTGAGTCCGGGGTGTGCTAAGTACTGAGTCCGGGGTGTGCTAAGTACAGAGTCCAGGGTGTGCTACGTGCAGAGTCCGGGGTGTGCTACGTGCAGAGTCCGGGGTGTGCTACGTGCAGAGTCCGGGGTGTGCTACGTGCAGAGTCCGGGGTGTGCTACGTACAGAGTCCCGGGTGTGCTACGTGCAGAGTCCAGGGTGTGCTACGTGCAGAGTCCAGGGTGTGCTACGTGCAGAGTCCAGGGTGTGCTACGTACAGAGTCCAGGGTGTGCTACGTGCAGAGTCCGGGTGTGCTACTTAAAGAGTCCGGGTGTGCTACGTACAGAGTCCGGGGTGTGCTACGTACAGAGTCCGGGGTGTGCTAAGTACTGAGTCCGGGGTGTGCTAAGTACTGAGTCCGGGGTGTGCTAAGTACAGAGTCCAGGGTGTGCTACGTGCAGAGTCCGGGGTGTGCTACGTGCAGAGTCCGGGGTGTGCTACGTGCAGAGTCCGGGGTGTGCTACGTGCAGAGTCCGGGGTGTGCTACGTCCAGAGTCCCGGGTGTGCTACGTGCAGAGTCCAGGGTGTGCTACGTGCAGAGTCCAGGGTGTGCTACATGCAGAGTCCAGGGTGTGCTACGTACAGAGTCCAGGGTGTGCTACGTGCAGAGTCCCGGGTGTGCTACGTACAGAGTCCAGGGTGTGCTACGTACAGAGTCCCGGGTGTGCTACGTACAGAGTCCAGGGTGTGCTACGTGCAAAATCCAGGGTGTGCTACGTGCAGAGTCCAGGGTGTGCTACATACAGAGTCCAGGGTGTGCTACGTACAGAGTCCCGGGTGTGCTACGTACAGAGTCCCGGGTGTGCTACGTACAGAGTCCCGGGTGTGCTACGTACAGAGTGCAGATTTCAGAAGTGCCACATTTCTGCGGAACAAAAGCCTGGAGTAAAAATATACAGTGCAAACACTGTCTACAGCCATGAAACATACAGCCACAGCACCTGTGATCATCATTATCATGCTGATAATTACACTGTACTTCATGTGACTGTACTGTATATAGCCTATATACAGTACAGTCACATGAAGTACAGTATAATATAGGCTGTACAGTGTGATCATCACTCAGCATGATAATGATGATCACAGGTGCTGTCTTTCATGCCTGCAGACAAAGTTTGCTCTGTATACATTTACTTTAGTATACTATAGCAACCACTGCAGTCTGAGTCTCAATACATGGACACTCACATACATACATACATATTCACATGCACACACACATTCATACACACATGCAAACACACACACACACACACAGTAGATAAAAAACGGCAGTCTTTTACCTTAGCAGCTCTTCCTGCTGGGTACTGCACTGTAGGGGGAGACAAAGAGCACACACTTTGCTTTCAGATTGTAATGACTGTGACGAGCTCCCCGCACAGTGCCGATTACAGTTCGGCTTGGGATCGGGGAACTTGTCTGTGCTCCTTCTTTTGAAGCACTGTATACAGGGGGCCCTCGGGGCCCCCTCCAGCAAGGGGCCCGGTCACCATGGCGACCTCAGCACCCCTATAATTCCGCCACTGGATGCGATTCTGCTGTCACGTTAGAACATGTCTTTAAAAACATTGTGCAAAGCTGGTCACCCCTAAATAGGATCAGGGGCTGCTTTGTGCACATATAGGGCAGCCAAGTGAATGGACTGCCCCCATGCGAGTTGAAACATTATGTACAAATCACTCTTTGAAAATTGAATAGCAGAAACACTGATCCCCTCTACATGACAATATCAAATGCCTCTGAAAAGTGACCTAAGAACAGATTGCCTTTCCGTGCAATAACAGATCCTGCTGCAAGTGTGAACAAGCCTTTGGGTTCCATAGGAGGAACCTAAAGAAACAGGTAACTAGCATTCCTCTTATGACAGAAATGAGAGGCCTGTGTCAAGAGGAATGGGAAAGGGAGAGAGAAAATCCTCCTCAACCAATAGGTTGCAGAAGTGGTGTCCACTAATGGAGGAAGATGCGACTCCTTTATCTAACCCACCAACGGTGGATGCGGCAGTCGCCAGACTGACCAAGAATGTGACACTTCCGATGGAAGACTCTTCTTCCTTTCACGATACCCTTGATTGACACATTTGACATGGACTTAAGAAAGTTTTACCTCATGGCAGGTGGTGCTTGTAAACCCATTATTGCTTTAATATCCGTAGCAAGTGCTATGTGAGTAGGGGCGCAGAACTTGGAGTATGCGATTAAAAAAACAGCTGCCAAAAGAGGAAAGTCATCAAGCCTCTTGATGAGTTAAAACTGTTGACGGTCTTCACAGGTGAGGCAGCTATAGACATCATTCAATGGTCATCCAGAGCCATGCTCAGCTCAGTCACAGCCAAAGGCGCACTGTGGCAAAGACCCTGGGCAGCTGACCCATCCTCAAAGCAGATTGGCTGTGAGATGCCTTTTGATGCCATCTCCAGGATTACAGGAGGAATTTCAGGTCTTCTGCTCCAAGATCGAAGGCCCAGAGGGGGAAACGAACCAGAGAAGCGCCAAAACAGGTACTGGGTTTTCAGAGGCTTTCGCCCATCCAAGGACTTCAGAAAGGAATCGGAAGGCTACACAGTCAACCTTCATATCGCAGAGATCTAAGACCCTTGTGGCTCCCCAAGATACCCAGAAGCCCTTTTAACGTCAGGCCTGCCCAGGAGGCAGTTGGAGCCAGGTGGCTCAAAGTGACCCAGTTTCGGCAAGGCTGTTCAAACGGCAGCCTCCACAACTACCTCAAGAAGCTAAATCAATTTATACGGACAGACTCAAGATGGAGTCTTTCCATACCATATTCTGGAGGATTTCAGTGGACTTACATTATACCTATCAGCATGTCCTGATCCTTCAGTCATACCAGCAGTTCCTCAGATTTGTGTTGTGGGACAGGCATTACCAGAACCAGCTGGAGCCTGCGCAGAATATGGTCTGCCTAGAGGCCCAATTCGATACTCAGATGGCCTCAGTTTCTTTGCCACCTCAAACTCTCCAAAATTAGGGAGACGTTCCAACAGGGTTTGGCTGCACCAGTGATGTCAGCATCCCAGTGCATGAGTCCTTTTGGGACAATAGCTTCATGTATTCCGACGATCCTCTGGGCTCACTGGAAACTCAGTTTTCCAACAAGGCTTCCTGATTCAATGGAAGAGTTTGTCTAGCCCAGCCTATCAGGATCACCAGCCGGTGGCCCCAGAGTCTCTGGTGGTATACAAAAAAAACGCTAAAGGGCTTGGTCCATTAGGACCGCAGCCATGGATCATTGTTACCACAGATGCCAGCACAGCAGGGTGGGGCGCCACCTGCAAGGCACTCAAGATCCAGGGCAGATGGGAATTTCCCACTCAGGGCCTAGTTTCCAATATTCAGGAACTCTTACCAGCAATCATTAAATTAAACAAGTTGCTGCCACACATACATGGTCTTCCAGTCCTACTCCATCTGGACAACACTGCAGCAGTGTCATATATACAGCGACAAGGTGACACACACAGTCAATTCCTCTTGAGAGAGGTGGAAACATTCATGACATTGGCCCAGCAATATCTCCCAGATTTGAGGGCCATATATCTTCCAGGCTTTGGAAACGGATCATCTATTCAGACAATTGAAGGATCCCAATGAATGGTCCCTTCACCCCAAAGTGTTCCACTGGATCATTCACAAGTGGAGATACCCGCAACTTTGCCTCATCAGCCAACTACTAGGTGAACCGGTTCCTCTCACTCTACCCTCATCCATTGGCAGAGGGGACAAATGCCTTTACCCATCCTTGGGTTGGGCAATTGGCCTATATCTTCCCTCCAATTTCTTTAATCCTGAAATTCATGCAGAGATTTTTTGACAGTCCTCACAGTTTTTTCCTTACTGGCCTCAGACCATGGGTCTCTCTGGCAATGGATATCAGCATGTGCACACTGCACACTCTGCCGGTGACTCCTCATCTCCTCTTGTCTGAGGGAGATACCCTACATCTGCAACTATCCCGACTAACCTTAGTGACCTGGAAATTGTAAAGCAGAGGTTGCAAGTGTTAGGATGTTTTCCAGAGGGTATTAGAACTTTATAGAGTTCCATAAAAGGGTCAACCAATGCCATCTACTCCAGAATATGGAATAGGTTCATGAGCTTTGCAGCTGGACTTCAGTTTGACCCTAGTGACCCAAATGTATCTTAAATCCTGTCATTCATGTAATTCAGATGGGATTTGGGGCTCAGTTCGCTTAAGGTGCAATTTTCAGCCATCTTGATTTATACCCAAAATAAATGGTCAAAAAAACTGCTGGTGGAGCACTTCATGACAGTGGTACTTAGTCTACACCCTCCCAAGAGAATTAGGTCCCCTCAATGTGACCTGGCTGTAGTCCTCAATTTTCCAGCAAACCCTCGTCATACTCTGACAGCAGACTGTTCTTTATGGGATATTTCCTTAAAATCGGCTTTACTTCTAGCCATAATTTCAGGGGGAAGGGTGTTGACTCCAAGAATTGGGGGCGGCAGAATCTTATTCCACGTTCTTCTCAAGTCCCTCCAGAGGTGATTAGAACTCATCACTCAACCAGGGTGATGTCATCTTCTTGGGCGACTCAGGCAGGATTGTCTCTGGAGACAGTCTGCAAAGAGGCTAGCTGGTCATCACATCATATATTCTTAAAACACTACAGGGTGGATCCAGCAGTGCTTACTACAGTAGAGTTTAGGAGGAAGACTATACAAGTTTCTATGTCTATTGTCAAATAAAGACTGAGGCCGCATACACACGAGGAGACAAGTCTGATGAAAACGGTCCGACAGACCGTTTTCATCGGACATGTCTCCTGGGATGATTTGGTTTGATCAGTGTACACACGATCAAACCAAAATCCCCGCGGACAGACAGCGTGGTGACATGGCGGTGACGTTAATGCCGCCACGTCACCGAACCAGGAAGTAAAATACTTCCACGCATGCGTCGAATCCATGCGACGCATGCGGGAGATTTTGGTCCGCTGGTTAGGCGTACTAACCAGCAGACATGTCGGACAGATGGGTTTCCAGCAGACAAGTTTCAAAGCATGCTTTAAAACTTTTGTCTGCTGGAAACCTGTCTGCTAGCCCGTACACACGATCAAATCTGTCAGTTGAAACTGGTCTGTGGACCAGTTTCAGCAGATATATTCGATCGTGTGTACGCGGCCTAAGTTTGTAGTATTATACCCTCCCTCTCAAAAGCTCATTATGTATCATATGTATGCTGCCATGTCTTGCGTCAGGAAAATTAAAAATCGTATCAAATACTTACCGTAATTTTCCTTTCCTGACGCCAAGTAATGGCAGCATACAAACCCTCCCTCTGATCTTTTTGCTTTGTACGGAGAATGGGGAGGTACAGTAGCTCTTAGTCAGACTTTTATAGAGAGTTAAACGAGTCCTGTGGGTGGATATACGGGCGGAGCTACAGTGCGGAAAATAAGTATTTGAACACCCTGCTATTTTGCAAGTTCTCCCACTTGAAAATCATGGAGGGGTCTGAAATTGTCATCGTAGGTGCATATCCACTGTGAGAGACATAATCAAAAGTAAATATTCCAGAAATCACAATTTATGATTTTTTTAAACTATTTATTTGTATGATACAGCTGCAAAGAAGTATTTGAACACCTGTCTATCAGCTAGAATTCTGACCCTCAAAGACCTGTTAGTCTGCCTTTAAACTGTCCACCTCCACTCCATTTATTATCCTAAATTAGATGCACCTGTTTGAGGTCATTAGCTGCATAAAGACACCTGTCCACCCCATACCATCCGTAAGAATCCAACTACTAACATGGCCAAGACCAAAGAGCTGTCCAAAGACACTAGAGACAAAATTGTACACCTCCACAAGGCTAGAAAGGGCTACGGGGAAATTGCCAAGCAGCTTGGTGAAAAAAGGTCCACTGTTGGAGCAATCATTAGAAAATGGAAGAAGCTAAACATGACTGTCAATCTCCCTCGGACTGGGGCCCCATGCAAAATCTCACCTCGTGGGGTCTCAATGATCCTAAGAAAGGTGAGAAATCAGCCCAGGACTACACGGGAGGAGCTGGTCAATGACCTGAAAAGAGCTGGGACCACCGTTTCCAAGGTTACTGTTGGTAATATACTAAGACGTCATGGTTTGAAATCATGCATGGCACGGAAGGTTCCCCTGCTTAAACCAGCACATGTCAAGGCCGTCTTAAGTTTGCCAATGACCATTTGGATGATCCAGAGGAGTCATGGGAGAAAGTCATGTGGTCAGATGAGACCAAAATAGAACTTTTTGGTCATAATTCCACTAACCGTGTTTGGAGGAAGAAGAATGATGAGTACCATCCAAAGAACACCATCCCTACTGTGAAGCATGGGGGTGGTAGCATCATGCTTTGGGGGTGTTTTTCTGCACATAGGACAGGGCGACTGCACTGTATTAAGGAGAGGATGACCGGGGCCATGTATTGCGAGATTTTGGGCAACAACCTCCTTCCCTCAGTTAGAGCTTTGAAGATGGGTCGAGGCTGGGTCTTCCAACATGACAATGACCCGAAGCACACAGCCAGGATAACCAAGGAGTGGCTCTGTAAGAAGCATATCAAGGTTCTGGCGTGGCCTAGCCAGTCTCCAGACCTAAACCCAATAGAGAATCTTTGGAGGGAGCTCAAACTCCGTGTTTCTCAGCGACAGCCCAGAAACCTGACTGATCTAGAGAAGATCTGTGTGGAGGAGTGGGCCAAAATCCCTCCTCCAGTGTGTGCAAACCTGGTGAAAAACTACAAGAAACGTTTGACCTCTGTAATTGCAAACAAAGGCTACTGTACCAAATATTAACATTGATTTTCTCAGGTGTTCAAATACTTATTTGCAGCTGTATCATACAAATAAATAGTTAAAAAAAATCAAACATTGTGATTTCTGGAATTTTTTTTTTTTTTGATTATGTCTCTCAGGCCTTTTACACACGAGGGAATGTATCCGGTCGGAAACATCCGACGGATATTTCCCAGCGGATAAGTCAAATTTGTCCGTTGGTCTGATGAGCGTACACACCATCGGACCGAAATCCCAGCGGACCAGAACGCGGGCACGTAAACCACGTACAACGTCACTATAAAGGGGAATGACGAAGCCATCGGCGCCGCCCTCTGTTCCGCTTCTGCTAGTTCGGTGTTAGCGAAGGTTTGGTTAGAGCTGATTCGTGCTTTTCAGTCTCCGCGCTTAACAGGTCGTATTTTCAGGTTCAGTGTGTGCTTGTGGGCTCGTATTTGTCATTCAGTGTCGCCGTACGCGGCGTTTCTGCTTTGCAGTGCCGTCCTGTACGGTCGTATCTGTTTGACGTGCGATCTTTGCAGGTCTTGCTGGATTTGGGGGTGCTTTCTGTTTGAGTGTGTTCTTGACTGACCAGCCGGCCGGTTTGAAGCCATGATGGAGCAGCAGCGCAACTTTTCACGAGTTCGTGCTGTTTATGGGTTTTGTTCTGGAGTCTGTGTGCATTCCAGTGATTTGGACAGGAACAGTAGGAGGAGGAGTTCCTGGGCCAAGAATTGGTTGCGGCAGCGTAATCGATTCTCTCATATGTCTCTGCTTAGGGAGATCCGGGAGAATAATCCTGATGACTTCAGGAACTTTCTCCGTATGACGGACCCCGTTTTCCACCGTCTGCTGGATCTCCTGTCCCCCTATATCACGAGGCAGGACACTGTGATGCGCCAAGCCATTCCGGCTGAGCAGAGGCTTATTGCCACGTTGCGGTACCTGGCGACTGGGAGGAGCCTGCAGGACCTCAAGTTCTCAACAGGCATCTCTCCCCAGGCGCTTGGGATCATCATACCGGAGACGTGTTCTGCCATCATACAAGTCATGCAGGAGGAGTTTATTAAGGTAAGTTTCCTCCTTTAACATCACAATCTGTGTCTTTAATAATGTTTGCATATTTTTCTCACCTTTTTGTGTTGGTTTTCCTAGTCACCATGATTGTAATATGCTGTGTGCTTAATGTTCCCTTTTCTCCCCATGCATGTTGTTAAGCTTTCCAGGTTAATGTGGTTTGGCCTACCTGCATATTTTTACCTTCAACACTACTAACCTGTCCAGCATCATCTCCTAGGGACAAAAACACCTTTTTTTTTATTTGGTGTCCTGCTCCATTGTAGTTCAACTCCCTCCCTCTAAAAAAGTGTATTGCCCTATCAGCGTGATGTGGAGTCTGATAATAATTGTCTCTAGATTTGTTGCCCTAAATACTCTCTATACACTAATTTTTGGAAATGTTAATACCGTGATGTTGCAGAATGATTTTTTTTTACTAGTGTTTGCAATGTTGTTTCTGTGCCAAAGTGCTAATTGTTTTTTTGCTTTTGTCCCCACAGTTTCCCTCCACGCCGCAGGAATGGCAGACTGTGGCTGCCCACTTTGCCCAGCGTTGTGATTTTCCAAACTGCGGAGGGGCAATTGATGGGAAGCACGTCCGCATAGTGCCGCCACCTCTTTCGGGCTCGTACTATTATAACTACAAAGGTTTTCATAGTATCGTGTTGATGGCGGTGGTGTCGGCAGACTACGAATTTTTGTATGTGGACGTGGGGAAGAATGGCCGGCTGTCTGATGGGGGAGTGTTCGCGCGGACAGAATTTTACAGGCGTCTACAAACTGGTGGTCTTGAACTGCCACCGGATGAAGACAATGTGGAAGGACTTCCGTTTGTTTTTTTAGCGGACGAGGCTTTTGGACTTGGACCTCACCTCATGCGGCCTTTTCCCCAGAGGACCCTCACCCCGGAGAGGAGAGTCTTCAATTTCCGGCTGGCCAGGGCCCGGAGGGTAGTCGAGAATGCCTTTGGGATACTCGCCAGCCGGTTCCGCCTGTTCCAGACAGCGATACATCTGGCGGAATATAAATTTAACTCTGTTATTTTTGCCTGCTGCATATTGCATAATTTTTTACGCAGGCATTCCCAGACGTACCTACCCAACATCGGTGCTGAGGCAGGACTACCCTCAGATACCCTTCCTGGGCTGGACACTGGTCGCGCTGGCTCGGTCACCCAATCTGCTCGTGAGGTACGCGACAAATATGTTGAGTACTTTATGGGTCGGGGGGCCATAGCTATGCCAGATTAATATTTCTTTATAATTCGGCCCCCAAAATAAAGAAATATTACCAAGAAATAATAAATAATTTGACCATTGGACTTTATACAGTTGTTTGTCATTATTGCTTTTTCTCTTTTTATCTGTCTTCCAGGTTCTGAAACTAGTGCATTTCTTGTGCCCAATTTAGTTAGCAGGTTTTAGTAAATACACACAATTGCACATTCTAGTCACTCTTCTACAAACTGGGTATTGAGGTTAGAAATAAGAAGCCACTGGTGTGTGTGTGTTTTTAAAAGTTTTTTTTATTTGTTTTTTATTTACGAACATTTTTGTGTTTTAATTAGAAAACTTGGTTTAGAAAGTATTTATTTCTTCCAAAAATATTTTGTGGTTTTGACAAACATATCTAACAATCGAACTTACAAAGTTCAACCTTTTATTTGGCATAACAAACCCAGACAACATGGTCTTAGGTCACGCCGGAATCCCCCAAAATTTGAGGATGCACACATGCTGTGTGTGTGATGGGCCAAATGGTGTTTTTTCACATGAGATCCCATGCGAAATGTTCACATGTGCTATCTGCCATCATGGGTGATCAATGTATGTGCTTTGTGGGTGCAACCCCTTTCTGTCACCTACTTGATAAGTAAGGAAGGGGTTGCACCCACAAAGCACATACAATTAATGTCCTGTGCTGGCAGAACGCACATGTGAACAGACATTGGTGTTTATTTACTAAACAGTCCAAACTCCGGCTTATTTGTGCATATAAGCCAATCAGCTTCTAAATTAAGCTTAGTCAATTAAGACTTCGCATCCAAACATGGAAGATGATTGTTTTATATGCCAAGTGATGCTGCTTTTGCCCCTTATAGCTTCAGTAAATAAACCCGTGTGTGTGTGTGCCTCCTCAAATTTTGGGGGATATTAAACGAACATTATACAACATCTTTGAGAGTGGGGTGGTTAGGGGTGAGGGCAGGGGGGGCATGGGGGGCAGCTGGGGGGGATAGTCTTCTATATACGTCCCAAAATATCGAGCATGTTTTTGAAGTTTTGGTCCATCACCACCATCCTTTCCCTCATATTGGCCAGATCGGTGCTGCACTCCATTATCTGCTGTATTAGGATTTGTGCACTTGCACGAGAAAAAATAGGAGCGACAGATGTGCTAATCCCATCTTCATCCCCTAAAAATGCCAAAGGAAAAACACAACATTGTAAGTAAGTAAGGTGCAGGCCTATCTACATCTCTTTTTCCCTGCAAAGCTGGGGTGTCACTGACCTGTTGTACTGACAAGTTCAACATCTTCTACAACTTCTCCTTCTTCTTCAACTTCTCCTTCCTCCACTAATCCGCCTTCCTCCTCCAATCCGCCTTCCTCCACTAATCCGCCAAATTCCACCAAACCGCCTTCCTCCTCCAATCCGCCTTCCTCCACTAATCCGCCAAATTCCACCAAACCGCCTTCCTCCACCAATCCGCCAAATTCCACCAAACCGCCTTCCTCCACCAATCCGCCTTCCTCCACCAATCCGCCTTCCTCCTCTCTCCCTTCCTCCTCTCCTTCTTCCTCCTCTCCTTCTTCATCATCCTCCTGCTCAACAATTTTTTCGGGCCGTTTGGGAGACAGTGTGGGCCTCCCTGACTCCTCATAGCGCTGTCCTCTTCTTTCCCCTAAAAAAAAAAAAAAAAAAAAAAAAAACATCAGCAAACAGATCTTTTTGGAGGGACTAATTTGCAAACATTGCTTAGAAGTGGCGTTACAATTCTAGTTTTGGCCTTATTACAGCACAAACCATGTTCCTTTTTTTTGCTAGCTGATGTCTCCCTAGCTGTGATATAATGAGGCTTTTTGGGGAAGTGACACACATGGCTGGCCTCCTGAATAAGTCTTTTTTGGAGTCCCTTCTCCTAAACTCCAAATTACTATTTTATGTGGGTAGACAGGTTTTCAAAATTACAGATGTCCAAACAGCTGTATATTAAGTTATCTCAGCACTGTGTGAATTACTGAATCCTGATTGCCTTTTTAAATAAACTTATTAGTTTGCACAAACACATCATATTTTCAACATTGTTTCTGAAAACGATGTTTTTCGCCAAATAGCCTCGTCCAGGTGTGATGTTCCTGGAACCGCGGATTGAGGATAAACGATGTGATTGGAACGATGTTGACTACGATCGTGGCAAGTCGTCGGATTTATATTAGACAAACATTACTAAATTTACAAGGCAGGGTTTAAAAAATACAAGCAGGCCAACGAGGCAGATGGCGAAATATACATGGCAAAACATTTCCGACAAAAATAGGCACTCCAAAGACATTTTAAAGTACTTACTTTTTTCTATGATTCTTTTTATTTTGCGATACTGCTCTGGCTCGCGCAGTTTTAAGTCGGACCAGCGTTTCCGGAGCTGCTCTTTGGACCTGGTGACCCCAAACATCTCATAAAGTTTCCTTGCTGCCTTATCCATAATTTTTGACTTCCTCCGGTTAGGGGTGCTGTATGGGCCATGCTCACCATCATAGTCCTTCCGTCGCAGGATGGACACCAACTCCACCATCTCTTGTAGAGACATGTTTGTGGCCTTGTAACGTTTTGGCCTGGATCGGGACGTTCCGGCCTGTGTCCCTTCCTGATCCCGATCAGAGGCTAATGTGCGCTCGTGTGACATCGCCATATTTTCCAATCAACGTTGCAGATGGGCGTGGAAAGCAGAAATTGGTACGTCATGGGCGGAGACGAGGGTGGCGTTTCTTGATTGCGTGGGGAATATAATGGAAACGACGTGATTACGTAGGTTACGCGGAGATTACTCGAGCGGAAACGAGGAGAGAGAGAGACGAAGGTAAATGCAAACATCGGATCAGAGGCATATAATTTGAACAGGCATGGGGGATGGAGCTTTTAGATGTTGTTTGCACCCTTTTTAGGCCACTGTTATTTATGTATTTTGGGGCCCACCATAACATTTAGAGAGTAAAGTGCTTGGACACATCACTTCATCAAGATATATGTAGAGAATGCTCTTTCCTCTTTATTTGTATTTTTGAGTATGCTGTCAGATCATGCCAGTAGTGTTGTGTATTGGTTGGACAGAGATAAGTAGGTAGTGTTTTCTGCCATCAATGCTGAGGGGCATGATAGCTACACATGAACTAGTGCCTTGAGGTGAATGCTAGCATTCATATTCATGGTGGATGTGTTCTTAACTACATGCTACAACTTGCAACATGGACTCTGAATGCCAACTTTTTGGGGGTTACAACATTGCGGCAGAGCAGGCCAGCTATGTAGCAGCATAAGACACTGTGTTTGTATAAAGTAGATGCTCTAAAATGAATGAATGTGCACATATTTTAAGAATGACAAAGCTGAGCCTTTGGAAAGTTGTGCTTTGTGTTTGATTGGCAATTTCTATTCTAGACATTACTATTGAGAAGCTTCATTTCGATAAGCAGCCCAAAAGAATGGATTTGATGAAAGGGAAGGAGGCTACAATGGAATTAATAGCCCGATATCGGGATATGCCCCTTCTTTGGGACACCAGACACACCCATTATTTGGACACTGGAAAGAGAGAGGCAGCACTTGATGAAATTGCGACATACCTGCACACTTGGGTGCCAAGTTGCACAGGCGACATGGTGAAGGACAAATTCAGTAACCTCAGGAGAAGCTACAGGAATGTCTATAAAAAACTGAAATATCCAAAATCAGGATCAGCAGCAGCTAAGAAGAAGGAACCCAAGCTCTGGTACTACAAAGAGCTCAGTTTTTTAAATGATGAACTGGATGGCAGGGCTTCGGTTTCAACACTTCCTCCCAGCGGAACTTCCCCGGATCCCAGGAGCCCTGCAGAATCAGAAGCAGGGCTGGCTGACATGGAGCCAGATCTGGCCATCTTCAGTGAGGTCTAGTATTTTCAAAACTAGTTTTGTGCTGCTATTTATTTTGAATTCGTGAGTTGATCTTGTAAACAAAAAACAAACAGGGATGCCAAATGCAGGGGTCAGAAGGACAGTCTGTTTAATTGAAATTAATACTAACTAAAAAAGTCTAGAGAAATAAAATGTGTGTGCTTGATTGTGCCAAAAATTACAACATGTTGCCTTTTTTATACACAGGAAGAAGAGACCAGCCAGGAGGTGGCAGCTCCTGAGGCCCATGTCAGCCAGGCGGAAGGGGTGAGTGGCAGCCAGGAGGAGGCCGGGTCAAGTGAGGTGCAGCAGGTCCCCAGGCCCAGGCTGAGCACAATCAGCCAAGTTCCTCCCCTCCAAATGAGGCCACCAGCTGCAAAGAGGCGCAGAAGGGAGGTGCATGATGAAAGCCTTCAGGTCATCCGGGAGGCTGCCGAAATCATGAGAGCCCCCCTCAACCCAACGGAATGCTATAGCGCATTTGTGGCCAATGAGCTGAACCAAGGGGGGGAGGAGCAAAAAAGCCTGGCCAAGGACATTATAAATCAGGTCCTGGCCAGGATGAAAAGGAACGAGCTGACCAGGGACACTGTGCTGTGGGATCCGGCTTGGCCTGCTCCCCATCATCCTCATCCTCCTCCTGCCACATCAGCCCCACCTGCAAGGTTCCGTGGACGGACCCGTGGAAGTTTCGCTGGAAGGAAGTCTGCTAGGAAGTCGAGAAGATGAATCCCTGCCATCCAGTTTATTGTCCAAAAAACTGAGCTCGTTGTAGTAGCACAGCTTGGGTTCCTTTGTTCATGTGCTGCTGATCCTGATTTTTGATATTGACTCCTGAGGTTACTTAATTTGTCCTTCATCATGTTGTAATTGCCAAGTATGCATGTATGTTGCAATCTCATCAAGTGCTGCCGTTCTGGTGATTTATAATTTATTTTTTGGCCGGAAATAAATGGCTTTTGTATTTACTTTCAAACCTTGTCTATTGTGTTTAATACTGTGGTGAGTAAGCATCAGACATTTGGCAAACAAAATGTGGCATTTGCAAAGGACCCAAACTCCTTTTAGGGGGGGGGGGGGGCCTTTTATGTTTGAACTTGGTAAACCCCAAAGAAGCGTCCATTTTTGTGAAAAAAAATAAAATAAAGGATGAAACAAGAAAAAAAAAAAATTTGAAATATTACAAACACGTTAAATACAAATCTTAAAAAAAAACTAAATACTCAACATTAAGTCCAAAGAGAAATTTTTAAAATGTGGAGAACATAAACAAATGTGGGGACATCTGGCAAGCAAACTGTGTCAAATAGAAAAATAAATAATGAAAATGCAAGCTAGCAGTATGTGACATCTGGACAAAAGAACGGGTTCATTCTAGCAAGAGAAGAAAGCACAAAAAAACGATCTAAACGGAACACTATATAGAGAGTTTAGGTGACGAATGTGCCAGGTCCCAAACAAACGCGAGTTTTACCTGAACGAGTGCTCCCGTCCCATCGTTTTGACTGAGCATGCGCGGGTTTTTTGTCCGAGGCTTTTGTGTAATAACGAGCGGACATATCCGACGGACATGCGTCCGGCGGAAATATTTCAAAGCATGCTTTGGAATTTTTCCGCTGGAAAAATCCGTCCGAAACGGTCCGTTTGACCATACAAACGACCGGATCTTTCGGATGAAATGGTCCGTCGGACCAGTTTCAGCGGATTTATTCCCTCGTGTGTACAAGGCCTCACAGTGGACATGCACCTACGATAACAATTTCAGACCCCTCCATGATTTCCAAGAGGGAGAACTTGCAAAATAGCAGGGTGTTCAAATACTTATTTTCAGCACTGTATATCATATGTATGCTGCCATGTCTTTGAGTCAGGAAAGGAAAATTACGGTAAGTATTTGATACAGTTTTCAATTTTTAGGGCACACAGATGCTATAAAGTACTATACATTTTTGGTAAAATATTAAAGATGAGGTTGCACCGATTAAATAGATACCCAACATGTCAAACCTTATATTTGCACCGCCTGTAAAATGGCGCCAATCTTCTGTACCCTATATTTTCAATAGGCGACACTTTAAAAGCCCCCAATAGGTCATTAATTTAGTGTCACAGAGGATGTCTGGTGTTATAATTATAGCTCTTACTCTGACTTGTGCAGTGATATGTAACATGTGTACTGCAACTGGAATTTTAATGTGTAGGCCCCTGACACTTGCGTTATGTTTATACGTGCATATATGTGGGGGTGGGGGGGCCTCAAAAGTGTTTTGTTTTTTGGTGCTTGGGTGCAACTTCAACTTTTTACAACTAAAAAAATATATGTTTTTTTTACTTAACTCTTTTTTTTCATCACATAGGGACAAAAAAGTCCCATCTGTGACGCTTTCTGGCAACAGGTTCTCTTTATTGAGACATTCAGACTCATTAGGCTATTAAGCAGCCCGGCTGTTAGCGCTTAAGCACCGCTCGTTTTTGTGGAGTTTCAGCACTGTTTTGTGCTGCTAACAGGGCGGGTTTCAACCCCATAAAAGGGTAAAAACTCCTCTTTTGCGGCACTTTAAAAGTGCTTTGCAGGCGTTTTGGAAGCCATGTCCATTCATTGTAATGGGCCACATGTTTTGTGAGCGCTAAATACAGCGCTCCCAACCCGCCCAAAAGATGCTGCTTGCAGGACTTTTCTTAACGTCTCGCAAGCGCACCGCCCCAGTGTGAAAAGACACACTGCAATAAACAGGAGGTGCTAGAGCACCTGAAAACTGCCCCAGTGTTGAAGGGGTCATACTAGTAAAAAATATAAAAAAAATAAAAAGTCCCTAAATCTATCCCCTATTGTGTAGACACTATGGGCCAGATTCAGAGAGAATTAGATTCTCGTAGCGTATCAGAAATACACTACGCCGCCGTTTTTTACCTGGCTCTACGTGGAATCCAGGTAGATTTTGTCCAGTAAACGACGGCGGCGTAGTGTATTTCTCCCGTCGCAATCCATCTACGCGAGTAGGGGGCGTGAAGGATTTAAAATAGGCGTGTTCCCGCGGCGATCGAACTGCGCATGCTCCGTTCGCAAATTTCCCGCGTGCATTGCGCGAAATCACGTCGTTACGTCATTCGTTTTTTGAGTAGCGTCGTTCACGGACATTTCTATTCCCGAACGAGTTACGTAAAAAAAAAAATTAAATTCGACGCGGGAACGACGGCCATACTTAAAATGGGCTACGCACCGTTAGACCAGCAAAAAATAGACGTAAGCGATTGCGAAGACCGCTCGTATCTTCGTGGATCGCCGTAAAAAACACATTTGCATATCCCGACGCATCAAAACGACGCAAACTCCTCCCAGCGGCCGCAAAAATATCGCAGCGTAGATCCGAAGACTTACGAAGACGTAAGCCTCTCGGATCGAAGCCCGAAGCCGCCGTATCATGGTTTGAGGATTCAAATTCAATTTGAAATTACTCCTGTCTAACACCAGTTAGACAGGCGTAATTGCTTTATGAATCTGGGCCTATAAGTTTTGCGCAAACCAATCAATATACGCTTGTTGGGACTTGTTTTACAAAACAAAATGTAGCAGAATACATACTGGCCTAAATTGATGAAGAAATTTAATTTTTTAAATTTTTTTATTGGATGTGTTTTATAAAAGAAAGTGTTTATAGCGCAAAAAATAAAAAGCACAGCATAAGAAAGCTCCATTTGTGGGGAAAAAAGGACATCAATTTTATTTGTGTACAGCGTCGCACAACCACGTAATTGTCAGTTAAAGTAACTCATTGCCCTTTCGCAAAAAATGGCCTGGTCATGAAGGGGGTAAATCCTTCCCGAAACTAAAGTGGTTAAATGCAGCAAAAAGTACAGAGTACAAACACGCATGCAAGAAAAATTAAAGCATTCCAGTGAGTCTAGTGTACACCATTGGTAAAAAAAGGCATACACACACTAAAAATAAACAAAAAATAAATAAAACCAACACTAGGCATCAGCTTATTGTGGGATACACACATAAGTAAATAAGAAAAAAAAGAGAGAAAACTGCACCAAACAAAAAATATAAAATAAAAAATGTAAGAATTAAAGTCCATACTAAGAACCAGTCCTCATGTAATTGAATACATATAAGCAGATGTTAAAGCAACTAATAGTTCATATGAAGAACCAGTTCTCCTTTGGGTGGCACCACAGTGACTCCACACAAAAAATAAAGGGCCAGATTCACAGAGCGATTACGACGGCGTTACAGGAGATGCGCGGCGTAAGTGTAAATTTGCGCATGCGTTTCGATGCGCCGCATCCCCAAAACGAGATACGCAAGAAATCTACTTTTTTTTGACCGGCGTAATTTCGATAGACAGGCGCATCCGTCCGTGCAAAACTGCGCTAGACACACCATTGATTTGCTATTCAAATATGCTAATGAGGGAGTTACGGGGATCCACAAAAGAACGTTGTTGCTGCGCAGGCTACGCACTGTGCGCAACAGCTGCACGTCCTGTCTAAAATTAGACCATATAAAAGGTGGTATAAAATTAGACAATTTGTCTACATGTCAGAGAAAGCAACACTGTTAGTGAGGAGCTGAGCAGTCACACTTGCTGCCCAACAAACTGTATGCCAACATGCCAGTGGCATCTATGCTCATAGCTATACTACTGACTTTAGATGAGCAAAGAAGGAGGAGAGGATTTTTTTTTTCCAAAAAAATTTCTTTGCTTTTATAAACATTTTTTCAAAAAATATACATACATATATACATCAATACATAACATACATACAAATTACAAACACGGTCTCACTATCTTTCAATAGCCCTTTAAAACCTTGATGGATATAATAATCTAATCTGATACAAGCCCCTCACTCTTCACTGTCTTCAGATTCACCCCTCATGCCATCCTGGAATTAACCACAAACCTGCAGGAGGATATCACCAGCCCAACACATGACACCACCCATGACACCCATGACAGCTACATATACAATCCTAGCCCCATCCCCACAGATTTCGAACGGAACATGCATGGGGACAGCTGGCTGGTTGGTGAGTGACATGGGTGGCAGGCATGACTGTACCCCCCCATGATGCACACATCACAAGGGGCACATGCACTACTAACATCCTCCTGTCTTATCCCTTCAGGGTGACTCTGCTTATGCACTGGGACCCCATCTTATGACTCCTATACGGAACCCCCCATGGTACCCTGTTGTATTCCCCAAACTTTGTATGCCAGATCATCGGTGCATGTTGCATGCTGCACAACTTCGCAGTGAGAAAGGGCCTGGAGATTGACATAAGTGATGACCTGACCCCTGAACCAGAAAATCCCCCCCTAACCTAGGCTACCCCGTCTTCTGAGGGAAGAGCACCCAGGAGACAGCTCACATTAGGCATCTTTGCACGTTAAACACACACATTAATCATGGCACAATGAGAATGCATGCATGCACACCACTGTGGTCCCTAGCACAGAGACATCACATCCTCATCACATTGGATTGGCACAAGCCCACCTTGCAGGACTTGTGAGCTGCAACGCCATGCCACGGCTCCAATTATGTCACTGTACATTCATACACCATTCACACGGACCTGGGGATCACTTCTCCACCACAAATGAGGGTGACACCCCTTTTCCGGCAGGAATGTCACCCCCACGTTCCAAAATCATTCACAAACAGAACCAAAAAAAAAAAAAAATTGACCAGCAAAAATAAAAGCAAAAAAATAATTTAAATAAAAAAACAACAAAGAAAACACATAAAAGATAAAAATCACTCTGCAAAACAGTCCCCAAATATCTCAAAGACACGTCACAAACAAACAAACAAATGCTAATAAACAACAGAACAAAAGCACCTTGCTGTATAGGAAGGGATACAAAGGGATGTACTTTTGCAAAGGAAGTGCGTTTGTGTCTGTCTATTTATGCTGTCTGCGTAGTTCACTAAGTTGCCCGGGTCCACTTCCAATTTCAGTGATTGCGCCGTTCCCGAGTTGTGAGCATGCGCACAGAGGTGCTGACCATGGTCTGCTTCATGCGCGCATGCGCGAGCTGGCCGGCCCTTTATTTGCATGGAGTCACGGCTCATTTCAATGTAACACGCCCACGTCCTTCCCAATTTGAATTACTCCGCCTTACGCCTCTGAAATTACGTTGCACCGGCGCTAATTTCTGCGCAGATCAAATGAGAATACGGTGATTGTGCCGCTACATTGCGGCAGTCTAACGTAAAGGAGGTGCGCTACGCCAGTCAAAAAATGCGCCGATGTCCGTGAATCTGGCCCAAAGTGCCCAACACCGTAATTTAGACATGCTTACCAAAAGGCAAGCATAATGGGCATTTGGCTATAACCCAGCCGTGCCCTTTAGCTTGCAATGCTGAGCTTGAACTGCCTGAAAGCAGACTGGAAGGCTAAAATCCCCCTCGGTGTCTCACAGAGTCTGTGGCCGTGATTCAATGATATGTTCAAAGGGAAAGAAAGCTGACCATATTGCACTTATGAAAACGTCATCTGTGATGAAACGCGTCTGTGAGGGCACGTATTGACGTCACCACGTCGTTCGAGAGGAGCACAGGCTTCTGTATTTTGCCAGCCGACATTGTTTATATGCGATCTTTTATCAACAAACATGTAAGTATAATACTTTACTTTTTAAATAAACTTTTGAGACTGTATCACGGGATTGATTATTATCTAAGGTGCATATATTAAGCCTTGTAAGGTGAGGGCACAACTGGTGGAGGTTACAAGAAGATTGTTTGCACAATCACATAGGTGGATCAGTGTGAAGATTTTGGCCCAGATTCAGAGAGCCATTACGCCTGTCTAACTGGTGTTAGACTGGAGTAATTTCAAATTACGCACGTTTTCTAGCTAGTTGAAAACCTCAAACCACGAATAGACGGCTGCGGGCTTCAATTCGACTGGATTACGTGTTCATACGCCTTCGGATCTACGCTGCAATAAAATTGCGGCCACTGGGTGGACTTCCCGTCGTTTTCGGCGTCGGGGTATGCAAATGAGCTTTTGCCGGCGATCCCCGAAATTACGATCTTCAATCGCAATCTCTTACGGCACCTTTAGTCATCTTTTATTTGCGTAACACTATACCAGCTTTTTGCTGCTCTAATATTAGACAGCCCATGTTAAGTATGGCCGTCGTTCCTGCGTCGAATTTCAACGTTTTCCGACGTCTTTTATTATTTTTAACGTAAGTCTTCCGGGAATAGGAATGTTCGTAAACGCCGCTACTCAAACAACGAATGACGTTACGACGTGATTTCGCGCAATGCACGGTAGGAAATTTCTGAACGGAGCATGCGCAGTTCGATCGCTGCTGGGATGCGCTTAATTTAAATGCTTCACGCCCCCTAATCGCGTATTTCGATTACGCGGCGAGAAATAGACTATGCCGCCGTAGCGTACGGGCAAAAATCTACCAGGATTCGGTGTAGAGCCTGGTAAAATACGGCAGCGTAGAGTATTTCGATTACGCAGCGGAATATTAAGTGTATGTGAATCTGGGCCTTTGTGTCCAGTCATATTGATTTCACAATCACAAAACCGTCAGACCGGTTTCAGCAGATAAATTCAATCGTGTGTACGTGGCCTTACTGTCACAAGGGATGTTTACATTCCTTGTGACTGCAATGAAAGTGATCAAAATGTAAAAAAAAAAAAAAAAACACAATTTTAATATTATAAAAATAAATAAAATAAATACGATTTTTTTTTTAAAGTACTTCCCTCCCCGCGAGCTCGCGCAACAAAGAAAACGCATACGGAAGTTGCGCCTGCATATGAAAATGGTGTTCAAATCACACATGATTTGTGTGGTATCGCCGTGATCGTCAGAGCGAGAGCAATAATTCTAGCACTAAACCTCCTCTGTAACTCTAACCTGGCAATTGTAAAAAAAGTTTAAAGTGTTGCCTATGGAGATTTTTAGGTATCGTAGTTTGTCGCCATTCCATGAGTGCGTGCAATTATAAAGCGTGACATGTTTGGTATCTATTTAGTCGGCGTAATAAAAAATTGAGCTAACTTTATTTTTTTATTTTTTTTTAAATTCATGAAAGTAAATTTTTCCCAAAAAGTTGCGTTTAAAACACAGCCGCACAAATACCGTCCGACAACAATCTCCATTTTATTCTCTAGGTTCTCTGCTAAAAAAAATATGTATAATGTTTGGGGGTTCTAAGTGATTTTCTAGCAAAAAATAAGGGGCCAGATTCAGAGAGCCATTACGCCTGTCTAACTGGTGTTAGACTGGAGTAATTTCAAATTACGCGCGTTTTCTAGCTAGTCGAAAACCTCAAACCATGAATAGATGGCTGCGGGCTTCAATTCGACTGGATTAAGTGTTTGTACGCCTTCGGATCTACACTGCAATAAAATTGCGGCCACTGGGTGGACTTCCCGTTGTTTTCCGCGTCGGGGTATGCAAATGAGCTTTTGCCGACGATCCCCGAAATTACGATCTTCAATCGCAATCTCTTACGGCACCTTTAGTCATCTTTTATTTGCGTAACACTATACCAGCTTTTTGCTGCTCTAATATTAGACAGCCCATGTTAAGTATGGCCGCCGTTCCCGCGTCGAATTTCTACGTTTTCCGACGTCTTTTATTATTTTTAACGTAAGTTGTCCGGGAATAGGAATGTTCGTAAACGCCGCTACTCAAACAACGAATGACGTAACGACGTGATTTCGCGCAATGCACGGCGGGAAATTTCTGAACGGAGCATGCGCAGTTCGATCGCCGCGGGGACGCGCTTAATTTAAATGCTTCACGCCCCCCAATCGCGTATTTCGATTACACGGCGAGAAATAGACTACGCCGCCGTAGCGTATGGGCAAAAATCTACCAGGATTCGGTGTAAAGCCTGGTAAAATACGGCAGCGTAGAGTATTTCGATTACGCAGCGGAATATTAAGTGTATGTGAATCTACCCCAAGGATTTTAACTTGTAAACACCAAATGTCAGAAATAGGCGTATGCATGAAAGGGTTATTGCTAATTTGTGGTATTTATGGAAAAAAAAATCATATGAATTATCACACAAAGGCCCAGATTCAGAGAGAATTAGATTATCGTAGAGTATCAGAAATACACTACGCCGCCGTTTTTTACCTGGCTCTACGTGGAATCCCGGTACGGTAGATTTTGTCCAGTAAACGACGGCGGCGTAGTGTATTTCTCCCGTCAAAATCCATCTGCGCGAGTAGGGGGCATGAAGCATTTAAAATAGGCGCGTTCCCGCGGCTATCGAACTGCGCATGCTCCGTTCCCAAATTTCCCACCGTGCATTGCGCGAAATCACGTCGTTACGTCGTAGTAGCGTCGTTTACGTACATTCCTATTCCCGAACGAGTTACGTTAAAAAAATAAAAATAATTTCAATTCGACGTGGGAACGACGGCCATACTTTACATGGGTTACGCACTTTTAGACCAGCAAAAAGCTCCTCTAACATTACGTAGCCAAAAAATGACGTAGGCGATTGCGAGGGACACTCGTACCTTCGTGGATCGCTGTAAAAACTAATTTGCATACCCCGACGGTGAAAACGACGCGGACTCCACCCAGCGGCCGCAAAAATATCGCAACGTAGATCCGAAGGCTTACGAGGACGTAAGCCTCTCGGATCGAAGCCCGAAGCCGCCGTATCATGGTTTGAGGATTCAAACTAGTGATACGGCGCGCGAAATTTGAAATGACTCCTGTCTAACACCAGTTAGACAGGCGTAATCGCTCTATGAATCTGGCCCTTTATATTTACATTTCTATATGCACATTGGATATTTATGCTGTTCACTTAGCACTGCACTTTTTTAATTAATTTGTACTATCACATATTTTGGAAGTGTGGGAAGTGTTGGCAGCTTTTAGGAGTAATATAGCAGCTCACAAGGTTTATACATTTATAATTATATCAAAGGCATCTCCAATAACTGTAATAAACTGTTTAAGCAGGTCCCTGAAGAGGACACGTGGCCACAATTTGAGGTTAGAAGAAAGGTTTAGATTGTGGAAAGGCTTTTTAATTGTCAGGACAGTAGAACTCCCTCCTCCAGGATGTGACACTAGCGGAGAGTGTCAACAGCTTCAAGAAACGTAAAGATATCTTCTTTAGGAAGCAGAATATACAGGGATATGGGCATTGATTGAAAATAAAAATCTCATACATAAGTTGAACTGGATGGACCTGTGTTTTTTTTCAACCTTTCAAAGTATGTAAATATCTTCCTTAAAGAAAAAAAAAATCCCTCTTTGATAAAAAAAAAAAAAAAAAATAGCATGTAAATATTTAACCACTTGCTCACTGGGCACATATACCCCTTTGCTGCCCAGGCAAAATGTCAGCTTTCGGCACTGTCACGCTTTGAATGAAAATTGCACAGTCGTGCGACGTTGCTCCTAAACAAAATTGACGCCCTTTTTTCCCACAAATAGAGCTTTATTTTGGTGGTATTTAATCGCTTGTGCAGTTTTTATTTTTTGCGCTATAAACAAAAAAAGACATTCAATTTTGAAAAAACACAATATTTTTTACTTTTTGCTATAATAAATACCCCAATTAAAAAAAAAGGCCAATACGTATTCTTCTACATATTTTTGGTAAAATAAAAATCACAATAAGCGTATAGTGATTGGTTTGTGCAAAAGTTATAGCGCCTCCAAAATAGGGGATAGAATTATGATTTTTTTTTAAATATATTTTTTTTACTAGTTATGCCGGTTATCTGCGATTTTTGTCAGGACTGCGATATTATGGCGGACACGTTGGACACATTTTTGGAACCATTCACATTTATACAGCCAACAGTGCTATAAATATGCACTGATTACTGTATAAATGTGACTGGCAGGGAAGGGGTTAACACTAGGGGCGAGGAAGGGGTTAAATATGTTCCCTAGAAGTGATTCTTAATGTGGGGGGAGGGAACTAACTGGGGGAGGTGACCGATCTGTGTCCCTATATGCAAGGGACACACCATCGGTCTCCTCTCCCTGACAGGACGTGGATCTGTGTGTTTACACACACAGATCCACATCCTTGGCTGTGTAACGGCCGATCGCGGGTACCTGGCGGACATCGCGGCCACCAGGCATGCGCATCAGCACCTCAGTGCCGCGGTGGGCACGCGCGCACGCCACCCCGTGGCCGGAGGAGCCAAGGACATCAATAGAGGGCCTCCTGGACCTGAAGAGCCACCTTGTGGCCATCATTTTACAATGGCCCGGGCTCCAAGAAGTTAATGGATGAAAAAAATTCTCTGATGTTTGCCAACATCTGTTTTTTAACTGAAAAAGGTTCTTACTGTACTATGCACATCATTGATATAACATTTGCTCAATGCACATTCCTATTATACAGAGCCTTGACACAGTTTTCATGCCCCTTGAAATGTTCCACATTTTGTGATGTCACAACCAAAAATGTATTCTATTGGGATTTTTTGTGATAGACCAAAACAAAATGGCACATAATTGTGAAGTGAAATGATAAATGGATGATAAATGATAAATGGTTTGACCTTTCACTGCAATTACAGCTGCAAGTCTTTTTGTGGATGTCTCTACCAGCTTTGCACATCTAGAGAGTGAATTTGTTGCCCATTCTTCTTTGCAAAATATCTCAAGCTCTATCAGATTGGATGGAGAGCGTCTGTGAACAGCAATTTTCAAGTAGATTCTCTACTGGATTTAGGTCTAAGTTTTGGGCCATTCTAACACATGAATATGCTTTGATCTAAACCATTCCATTGTAGCTCTGGCTGTATGTTTAGGGTTGTTGTCCTGTTGGAAGGTGAACCTCCACCCCAGTCTCAAGTCATTTGCAGACTCTAAGGCCCCATACACACGAGCGGACAGATTTGTTCAAATCTGTCCGTCCGACAGATTTGAACAAATCTGTCTGCTGGGATTTTGGTTTGCTCGCGTGTACACACGAGCAAACCAAAATCCCCGCCAGCAGAGAGCGCGCTGACGTGTCGGTGACGTGGCGGTGACGTTGACGCCGCCACGTCACCGCACCAGGAAGTAAAACACTTCCGCGCATGCGCCGAATCCATTCGGCGGCGGTGCGGCGGCGGAGTGGGACGACATGTCTGATGGTAAGTGTACTAACCAGCAGACATGTCGGGCGGACAGATTCCCACCGGATAGATTTCAAAGCATGCTTTGAAATCTGTCGGGTGGACAAATCTGTCCGCTAGCCCATACACACGATCGGAGATGTCTCTTGAAACGGTCCATCGGACCGTTTTCAGCGGACAAATTCGATCGTGTGTACGAGGCCTAAAAGGTTTTCATCTAAGATTGTCCTGTATTTGGCTCCATCCACCTTCCCATCAACTCTGACCAGCTTCCCTGTTGAAGAAAAGCATCCCCACAACATGATGCTGCTACCACCATGTTTCACAGTGGGGATGGTGTGTTCAGGCTGATGTGCAGTGATCCACCACACATTGGGGGTTATTTACTAAAGGCAAATCCACTTTGCACTGCAAGTGCACTTAGAGGCGCAGTCGCTGTAGATCTGAGGGGGACATACAAGGGAAATAAAAAACAGCATTTAGCTTGCACATGATTGGATGATAAAATCAGCAGAGCTTCCCCTCATTTCAGATCTACCTCTCAGATTTACAGCGACTGCACTTCCAAGTGCACGTTCAGTGCAAAGTAGATTTTCCTTTCACAAATAACCCCCTCAGTGATTTGCTTTTAAACCTGCTCTAAACTTCTCCAAAACTTTATCCCTGACCTGTCTGGTGTGTTCCTTGGCCTTCATTATGTTATGCTGTTTGTTCACTAAGGTTCTCTAACAAACCTCTGAGGGCTTCACAGAACAGCTGTATTCATACTGAGATTACACACAGGTAAACTCTATTTACTCATTAGGTGTGCTTCTGAAGGAATTTGTTTCCACTAGATCTTAGTTAGGGGTATCAGAGTAAAGGGAGCTGAATACAAATGCACGCCACCATTTTTACATATTTATTTGTAAATGTTGAAAACCATTTATCATTTTCCTTCCACTTCACAATTATGTGCCACTTTGTGTTGGTCTATCACCTAAAATCCCAATAAAATAAATTAACGTTTTTGATTGACACTTGACAAAATGTGGAAAATGTGGAAAATTTCAAGGTGTATGAATACTTTTTCTAAGCACTGTAACTAAGGTTAATGTGATTGTCACAGTGTCTCAGTGAATGTGTCATAAAACAGACAGGGCCACCATCAGGGGGGTACAGGCAGTACACCTCTAAGGGGCCGGAGGTCACCAGGGGCCGAATGGCAACCCCCTTTTTTTTCTTTAATTTTTTTATTTTATTTATTAAAGGGCCCATAGGTCCCCAGGGCCCCGAATGGCAACCCCCCTTTTTTTTTCTTTTTTTTTTTATATATTTTTATTATTTTATTTTTTATTTTTATTAAAGGGCCCCGGACGGCAACCCCCCCTTTTTTATATTTTTTTTATTTTTATATATTTTTTTATTTTATTTTTTTGTAGGGGGCCCAGAGGTCCCCAGGGCGACCCCCCCCCCTTTTTGTGGGGGGGTAAGTGAATTATATAAATTTATTTAGGTAAGTGAATAATATAAATACAACCACCTCCATATGTACAATAAATGGGAAATGCCAGAATCATAAACAATAGCCAGGCCAGGGTCATACATAGCAGATAGGTAGATAGACAAAGGGATATTCCAGAAACATAAACGTTAGCCAGGCCAAGATCATACACCGGGAGATCAGCAGATGAGGTAAGGAACACAGGACAAGGAGAGGATGGATGGTCAGGGCAGGAAGACAGGAGCAGGAACTCAGGTAGCAGATTTCAGGAACAGGTTCAGATAATCAGACAGCAGGTACAGATCAGGGCACGAGGACGACACCAGGGCAAGGTATGTTTGCACTTGCCGGGTATTCATAGGAATGCCTGTAATTGGCCTCAAGTCACACCTGAGCGCAAAAAGTGCTGTCTGCTCCACACTGCCAGGATCCATCCGCTGGTGGACGCCAGTACTGCGGCCCAAGGATGACATAACACCAGCAGGGAGAAGTTCCCCTGACAGTTCAAAACTGCCAGGAGACACCTGCTGGTGGACCTCAGTACTGCATGCCAAATGATAGATATTACCAGCGGATGGAACCTTTCCTGACAGCATCACTCTGTCCGAGTCATCTGTCAGACATGCGTTATAATTCTCTAAAGAAAGTTTTTTGCCCTCTACACACGATCGGATTTCTGATGGCATAAAATCCAATGGATTTTTTTATCGGATATCCGGTGAAGCTGACTTTTATCAGTCTTACATTCACACTATCAGACTAAATTTCGACCGTGCCGTGCCGTGACGTAAAACACTACGACGAGCCGAAAAAAAAGTTCAATGCTTTTAAGCATGCGTCAACTTGATTCTGAGTATGCGTGGATTTTTCTCCGATGGACTTCCACACAGACGATCGTAATTTCCTATCGTTTTTTTATCCATAGAAAAAATTTAAAACATGTTCTATTTTTTTACACCGATGAAAAAAAGACCGATGGGGCCCACACATCCGATGAAAACAGTCCGTCGGTCTTTTTTCATCAGACAAATCGATCGTGTGTACGCGGCCTAAGAGTGACTCAGAATCGGATCTGGATTCTGGACCATTCTAAAATCACAGGAAAACGTGTGAAAAGGGGCATTTGGTAATGCGACAAAACGTGTGAAAAACGTCCCAAGGTTGGCTCAATAAAAGTCTAAAGGAGCTACTTTGGCACATTTTTGGAGTTGAGGGCAGCCCATTCAATTAAATGGTGTCTCAAAAAATGTGAAAAACTTTGATGCTCCCATATCACTTGATGTAAACGGGTCTCAGGGTAAAATGTTATCTCTGAGCCCATAAAAGCTGCATTATCACAGTATATAAATTACTGTTGGAGATGAGGTGTCTGCCGGGAAAATAAAATTCACCCTATACATCCACACCACTGAAAAGGAAACCATTAATGGTAATTTCTGATACAACCACATGATGGCACTGTTGTGCCATTATTATAACACATTTCCTAGCTTAGCACCCAAAGGATGTGAGTTTGATCCATGTAATGTTATGTCCATTCAGATGGCTTATCCCTTATACTCATCACTGGACTGTATTAGGTAGAACAATATTAGCAAACCAATTTTTGAAATACTCATTAACATTTTGAATAGATATTCTTCACATTTAAATAGAAATGCAACTAGAGTGTAATATACAATAATACAATCATACGCTATGTACCCATGTCAGCAATTGGTTTTGTAATCACTGTCTGGGAGAAAAAAAAATGTTTCGAAATATTTTGGATCTGTAGTAGCAAATAAAGCTGTTATCCAAGAACATCTTGTCTCGTGAATCTGGATTAGCAATTTCAGCCAATTGTGAATCAGACTTTCATGACCATGGGGGGTTATTTACTAAAGGGAACTCCACTTTGCACTACAAGTGTCCGACACGTGCAGTCGCTGTAGATCTCAGGGGGACATGCATGGAGAATAAAAAACAGCATTTTAGCTTGCACATGATTGAATGATAAAATCAGCAGAGCTTCCCCTCAGATCTTCAGTGACTGCACTTCCAAGTGCACTTGTTGTGCAAAGTGGATTTTCCTTTAGTAAATAATCCCCATTGCATGCTTTGAAGTGGTTGTAAACTCCACCTATTCCCATTGACATGATTGGCCTCAGGTGATACACATAGATGAAACACATCCTTCTACATACTGTGAGTTGTACCTTTGTATCTGCCGCTACATGTCCTGTACATTCTTTTAACATGATTTTTCACAAAGCAGGGGGCAGAGAATTGCAGTTACACTGTTGTGCCTCCAGGATACCTTTCAGGTTCAAAAAGGACAATTCACTGTGTGTACAATGTATTATTACATTAGTAAGCCAGAGGTGTGTTGTCTCAGGTTAGCTGTTATGCTTGCGCCATCTACTGGCCAAACATGAATATAGTTGATAGAATATAGTGAATATTCTTAGTTAGCTCTGATAGGCTGTGACATCAAAATCATCATATCCTCTTTAGCCAGGAAGTGAAGGTCTCAGTATCTCCATGTTTAAAGGAACACTAAAGGTTCATTTTTTATTAGATCAATTGATTGCTGTAAGCTATAGCATTTAAATATCACTTACCTCGTTTTTCCTTTTGACCTCCAAAATACAGTAATCCAGGTTTGAAAATGCCATTTCCTGTCTCTCCCCTTCTTGCTTTCCACCAGCACCTGAGCTGTTTTTCATGGTGGAAAGCAGAATGTTCTCACCCCCTCCCTATGACTACAGCCCTGCGCGAAGATGCTCTCTTATCCCTCATAGGCATGGAGGCTAAGCCTAATGGGAACTGTAGTTTCCATTAGGCCGTGATGTAGCAAGAATAAATGTTCACTGCAAACCAGGAAGTCAGTGAGAATAACAATTCAGGAGTGATGGAGGTGAATAAAACAGCTCGATTTCAACAGGTATCAAACTAGTTATAATGCAAAACATTACTTTTTACTTTATCAGCTACTGTCAGACTTTAATTTAAGAGAAAAATGTTTTTGTCTTTACAACCCCTTTAAGATCAAGGCAGCAAGGTCTGCATGCAATCTGTCCCCACCCATGGCATCGGAGTTTTACCGCATATCACGTGTGTCATCCACATGTATATTGAAATCTGCAACGTGCCAATAAAGACACAAGATAAGAAACAGTAGTCTACTATTGTGTGCGCAGAGCAAGGTCATCTGCCTAGATAGCTACCCATAGACTCCGGGAGTACGGGAAGCGAGTCCAGGACATACACACTGAACAAGAGTACTGAGAGCTGATTTTAGGGAAGCGAAGGGATGGGACACACACCCACCCCCTCCCCTCCTTTACACAGCACACAGGAACAGAGCTGAGGCTGACAATCATAGAGTAATTCCTCCTGTCACCTTTTTTGCTTGGTGTCAGGAAAACTTGTCAGAAGGCATTCGTGCCGATAACAGGAACTAGACAGCAGAGTGAAATGACATTTAGTGGTTGGGAGAGAGAGGCAAGTAAAAACGATAGAAATATTAGCTTTATCCAGATTTCATGTCTGAGGTTTACAATCACTTCAACTGTCAGAGACAACTGGGAAATACTTGTTTAACCACTTGCTAACCGCCTATCGTAGTTTTACGGCGGCAGCTCGGCTAGGCTGCACAAAATAACGTAATTTGACGTGATTTTGCATTGGGGCCACTAGGGGCGAGCGCGCGCCCCCTGCTCGCCCCTGGTGCTGACGCGTGTGCCCGGCGGGCGCGACCACCGCCGGGCACTAAAATGCCATAAAACTACCCCCTATTTTGTAGACGCTAGAACTTTTGCGCAAACCAATCAATAAACGCTTATTGCGATTTTTCTTTTTACGGAAGATATTTTCGAAGAATACGTATCGGCCTAAACTGAGGAAAAAAATTGTTTTTTTATATATATTTTGGGATATTTATTATAGCAAAAAGTAAAAAATATTCATTTTTTTTCTAAGTTGTCGCTCTATTTTTGTTTATAGTGCAAAAAATGAAAACCGCAGAGGTGATCAAATACCACCAAAAGAAAGCTCTATTTGTGGGACGACCGCGCAATTGCCAATTAAAGCGACGCAGTGCCGCATCGCATAAATTGGCCCGGTCATTGACCAGCAAAACGGTCCGGGGCTGAAGTGGTTAACCTTTAGTGTGGGTACTACTGAAGCATAGGGGTGAAGAAAGTGCAGGACTGGGAGCCAATTAGGTGAGTTGCATGCTTACAAGCAGAGAGCAGACAAGTGATCTTATTTGTCTACTGCTTCTCTTTCACTGTTCAGTCAGACGGCTGGGGGAGGATACAGGACACCACTGTATAAATGAAAGAGAAAGTCTGGTTTAACCACTTCAGCCCCGGAAGATTTGGCTGCTCAATGACCGGGCCATTTTTTGCAATACGGCACTGCGTCACTTTAACTGACAATTGTGCAGTCGTGCAACATTGTACCCAAACAATTTTTTCCCCACAAATAGAGCTTTCTTTTGGTGGTATTTGATTACCTCTGCAGTTTTTATTTTTTTTCGCTATAAACAAAAGAAGAGCGACAATTTTGAAAAAAAAAAAAAAACACAATATCTTTTACTTTTTGATATAAAAAAAAATCCCCATTTTTTTTTTTAAATCTTCCCCAGTTTTGGTCGATACTGTATGTATTGTTCTACATATTTTTGGTAAAAAAAAACACAATAATCGCATATTGATTGATTTGCGCAAAAGTTACGGCGTCTACAAAATAGGGGATAGATTTATTTATTTTTTTATTATTTTTTACTAGTAATGGCAGCGATCTGCGATTTTTATCGGCGGACAAATTGGACACTTTTGACACATTTTTGGGACCATCGACAATTATACAGCGATCAGTGCTATAAAAATGCACTGATTACTGTATAAATGTCACAGGCAGGGAAGGGGTTAACACTAGGGGGCAATCAAGGGGTTAACTGTGTTCTCTAGGTGTGTTCTAACTGTGTGGGGGGATGGAAGTGACTAGGGGAGGAGAGAGATCAGTGTTCATACTTAGTTGGAACACACAATCTTTCTCCTCCCCCCTGAGAGAACCGGGATTTGTGTGTTTACACACACAGATCCTGGTTCTCACTTTGTCACAAGCGATCGCGGGTGCCCGGCGGTCATCCCGCCCTCTGGGCATTCGCATTGACTCCAGACAAAGGCTGCAGACGTGTGAACTAGGAGAGTATAAGGAAGTCACATTGCATATTACAAGGAGGTTAAAAAACACAGTAAGAAACAATTTCATGAAAAAAATATATATTTTGAGAATAGAAATATCGTCATCCTTTTCCTGTTGTGCAATTCTCAGGAATGGATGAACAGAAACACAAATTCACAATGTATTATGCAATTCATACTGTGTATATATATATATATATATATATATATATATATATATATATATATATATATATATATATATATATACAAGAGGTCTTCCAAAATTGCCGCACTTTTATATACCCTCACCGGCCACTTTATTAGTTACACCTGTTTAATTGCTTTGTAACATAAATTGCTAATCAGCCAATCACATGACAGCAACTCAATGCATTTAGGGTCCTTTCACACTAGCGGACCGTTCGTCCGCTCATTACAAGTCCGTTTACGGACTTGTAATGAGCCCCCTATGGAAGCGGATCCGTTAGCGGATACGTCCGCCAGATCCGCATCCGTTTTTGCAGACGGAAGAATGTCCTATTTTTCTTCCGTCCGGCCAAACGGATCGGATGCAAACGGACAGACGGTCCGTTTCCATCTGACTCCCCATAGGGGAGAGCGGAGGAGAGACAGGGCGGTCCCTGCACAGTGTGCGGAGACCGCCCTGTCCACCGACAGCTGAGCGGAGACCCCCCGCTGAGCCGACGGACACACACGGAGCGGACCGAAAAACGGACCGCTCCGTGTGTAAGGAGCCTTAGGCATCTAGATGTGGTGAAAACAACTTGCTGAAGTTCCAACTGAGCATCAAAATGTTGAAGAAGAAAGAGTTTTTAAGTGACTTTGAATATGGCATGGTTGTTGGTGCCAGACGGGCTGGTCGGAAGTATTTCAAAAACTGATGATCTACTGGAATTTTCACACTCAACCCTCTCTAGGGTTTACAGGGATTGTCCAAAAAAGAGAAAATATCCAGTGAGCGGCAGTTGTGTGGACGAAAATGCTTTGTTGATGTCAGAGGTCAGAGGAGAATGGGCAGACTGGTTTGAGATGACCACTCAAGGTATGCAGAATACCATTTCTGAAAGCACAACACCTTGAAGCAGTTGGGCTACAGCAGCAAAAAAAAAAACATCGGGTGTCACTACTGTCAGCTAAGAACAGGAAACTGAGGCTACAATTCACACAGGCTCACCAAAATTGGACAATAGAAGATTGAAAAAGCATTGCATGGTCTGAGGAGTCTTGATCGCCCCCTAGTGTTTAACTCCTTCCCTGCCACTGTCGTTTACAAAGTAATCAGTGGCTATTTATAGCACTGTTCGCTGTATAAATGACAATGGTCCCAAAATAGTGTCAAAAGTGTCCGATCTGTCCGCCACAATGTCGCAGTCCCGATAAAAAATCGCAGATCGCCGCCATTACTAGTAAAAAAAATAATAATAATAAAAATGCCATAAAACTATCCCCTATTTTGTAGACACTATAACTTTTGCGCAAATCAATCAATATTTACCAAAAATATGTAAAAGAATACATATCGGCCTAAACTAAGGAAACATTTTTTTTTTAAATTGGGATATATATTATAGCAAAAAGAAAAATATATATATATTTTTTTCAAAATTGTTGCAGTTTTTTTGCTGTTTATAGGATAAAAAATAAATACCGCAGAGGTGATCAAATACCACCAAAAGAAAGCTCTATTTGTGGGGAAAAAAGGACGCCAATTTTGTTTGGGTACAATGTCACACGACCGCAAAATCAATAAATGCTTATTGTGATTTTTTTACCAAAAATAGGTAGAAGTATACGCATCGGCCTAAATTGAGGAAAAAAAATATGTTTTTTATATATATTTGGGGGATATTTATTATACCAAAAAGTAAAAAATATTGTTTGTTTTTTTTCAAAATTGTCGCTCTATTTTTTGTTTATAGTGCAAAAAAACAAAAACGCAGAGGTGATCAAATACCACCAAAAGAAAGCTCTATTTGTGGGGAAAAAAAGACTCCAATTTTGTTTGGGTATAACGACGCAGTCCTGAATTGCAAAAAATGCTCTGGTCAGGAAGGGGGTAAATTCTTCCGGGGCTGAAGTGGTTAAACAAATCAGCCGCAATGCATCTTTATGTAACCTCAGAAACAAATGCAAATATCCCTTAATATTGGGTTTGTACTTGTTGAATAAATTCTTTTTAATAGGTGTGTCTGCTTATTTGAACAAAGGAGGTCCAATAACTCTAAGAGCCCATGGGGAGGATTTACAGTTATTCAGGGATTTCTTTTGTTGCTTTTTATACTTGTTATAGTGTATACAGCAATTTTCTAGCATATTTGCACATTTTTCTCTTAAGGTATTCACGTAGTTACTGTAAATATGTCTAATTATTTTGCTCACATCTTCCCAGATGAGCTGGTTATACACGTTCCCAAACAAGAGTCCCTGTGGCCCTTTGGGGCCCCTTGGAATTCGGTCTAGTTGTCATGTTTTAGTTATGACAGGTAAGCCCTCTCTGACAGTAAAGGGCATATTTATAAAGCATTGAACATGATATTCACAGAATGTTCTCTGCAGGTGAATCAGTCACTGAAATTTTAACACAGGGACCGGAAAATGAATATTTGGTGAATGTCACATTCACTGATTTATAAATATGACCCCTATTTTAGCGTTTGTGTCGACCGTTTTTTTTTCTCTCTGTACAAGTCTACAGGAATCCAACAGAAGCTTGAAGCAGTTCAGAATCAGGTCAACTGCACCTGCAATGAATACTGAATGGTCTCAACACTGTCTCAAATTAACTACTTTAGCCCTGGAACATTTACCCCCTTCATAACCAGGCCATTTTTTGCAATACGGCACTGCGTTACTTTAACTGACAATTTTGCGGTTGTGTGATGCTGTACTCAAATACAATTTATATTTTTGAGCTTACTTTTGGTGGTATTTGATCACCTCTGTGTTTTTTATTTTGTGTGCTATAAACAAAAAAGGCAGACATTTTTGAAAGAAAAAAAACAGTGGGCCAGATTCACAGAGTCATTATGCCGGCGTTACAGGAGATGCGCGGCGTAAGTCTAAATATGCGCATGCGTATCGATGCGCCGCATCCCCAAAACGATATACGCATGAAATCTTTTTTTGGGCAGGCGTAATTTCGATAGACCGGCGTATCCATCCGCGCAAAACTGCGCTAGACACACCATTGATTTGCTATTCAAATATGCAAATGAGGGAGTTACGGGGATCCACAAAATAAGTTGGTGCAGCGCAGGCTACGTGCTGTGCGCAACAGCTGCACGTCCTGTCTAAAATTAGACCATATAAAAGGTGGAATAAAATTAGACAATCTGTCTACATGTCAGAGAAAGCAACACTGTTAGTGAGGAGCTGAGCAGTCACACTTGCTGGACAACAAACTGTATGCCAACATATAGAAACGAAAAATGTAGCGCTAATATGAAAATCACATTTGTATACGGTGAGTATATAAGAGCCACTAGAACTGAACAGGGAGTGGCCCAAATGGAGTGCTCAGAGTAAATAGAGTTCCAAAGTCTATATGTAGACAGGTGGGTGATCATCCAATGAGGGGAAGACAAGCGAATTTCTATAGGTCACAATCTCATTGTGATCAGAGGAAAACGTAAATGCGCTTACCAGATGGGTTGGACTCAGGTACTGTACAGTAGTGAGTCAGACAGGCACTGTGGTATTTGGGAACCGGGACCACTGGAAACCGGAAGGCAGGATCACAACAGATGACTGGAATTGAGGCTGGGAATCCACATCAGACCCAGGTGTACCTTGAATGGTGTGGAACGTCAGGTTGTAGATTCCAGGTGGGATCCTTGAGCCAAAAATCAAAGGTTGGAGGCCTAGAATATGGCTGGGGCTCACCAAAGCCGCAAGGTGGATGTTATGTGGAAAGAGGAAGAACAAGAAGCTCCAATAGTGCAGATGAGTACAACCAATCAAGGTTTATTGATAAAAGTCATAAAAACAAAAATATGACATATATTAAAAAGTGATCACAGATTGGCAATATGGGGTGCTAGATAGCGGTAACCCGACGCGTTTCGGCTGAATAAGCCTTCAACAGGGGCAGCACCCCATATTGCCAATCTGTGATCACTTTTTAATATATGTCATATTTTTGTTTTTATGACTTTTATCAATAAACCTTGATTGGTTGTACTCATCTGCACTATTGGAGCTTCTTGTTCTTCCTCTTTCCACATAACATCCACCTTGCGGCTTTGGTGAGCCCCAGCCATATTCTAGGCCTCCAACCTTTGATTTTTGGCTCAAGGATCCCACCTGGAATCTACAACCTGACGTTCCACACCATTCAAGGTACACCTGGGTCTGATGTGGATTCCCAGCCTCAATTCCAGTCATCTGTTGTGATCCTGCCTTCCGGTTTCCAGTGGTCCCGGTTCCCAAATACCACAGTGCCTGTCTGACTCACTACTGTACAGTACCTGAGTCCAACCCATCTGGTAAGCGCATTTACGTTTTCCTCTGATCACGATGAGATTGTGACCTATAGAAATTCGCTTGTCTTCCCCTCATTGGATGATCACCCACCTGTCTACATATAGACTTTGGAACTCTATTTACTTTGAGCACTCCATTTGGGCCACTCCCTGTTCAGTGCTAGTGGCTCTTATATACTCACCGTATACAAATGTGATTTTCATATTAGCGCTACATTTTTCGTTTCTATATTTTGTTGACTTTGTTTGTTTGTATGTGGCAGCTTTTTTACCTTTACCAATATTAGCGCAGTTTTTCCTTTATTTGTATGCCAACATGCCAGGGGCATCCATGCTCATAGCTATACTACTGACTTTCGATGAGCAAAGAAGGAGGAGGGCACGGAGGAGGGCATGGAGGAAGGCACGGAGGAGGGCAGGGGAGAGGATTTTTTTTTTTTCAAAAAACTTTTTATTTGCTTTTATAAACATTTAAAAAAATATATACATACATATATACATCAATACATAAAATACATACAAATTACAAACACGGTCTCACTATCTTTCAATAGCCCTTTAAAACCTTGATGGATATATTAATCTAATCTAATACAATATTCTTATCTGATACAAGCCCCTCACTCTTCACTTGATATATCACACACACATAGACATCTTTGGCATGAGTGATTCTGAGGTGTCTCGCATCTTCAGATTCACCCCTCATGCCATCCTCGAATTAACCACAACCCTGCAGGAGGACATCACCAGCCCAACACATGACACTACCCATGACACCCATGACAGCTACATATACAATCAGAGCCCCATCCCCACAGATTTCGAACAGAACATGTATGGGGGCAGCTGGCTGGTTGGTGAGTGACATGGGTGGCAGGCATGACTGTCCCCCCCATGATGCTGAAATTACAAGGGGCACATGCACTACTAACATCCTCCTGTCTTATCCCTTCAGGGTGACTCTGCATATGCACTGGGACCCCATCTCATGACTCCTATACGGAACCCCCCATGGTACCCTGTTGTATTCCCCAAACTTTGTATGCCAGATCATCGGTGCATGTTGCATGCTGCACAACTTCGCAGTGAGAAAGGGCCTGGAGATTGACATAAGTGATGACCTGACCCCTGAACCAGACAATCCCCCCCTAACCGAGGCTACCCCGTCTTCTGAGGGAAGAGCAGCCAGGAGACAGCTCACATTAGGCATGTTTGCACGTTAAACACACACATTAATCATGGCACAATGAGAATGCTTGCATGCACACCACTGTGGTCCCTAGCACACACACACCACATCCTCATCACATTGGATCGGCACAAGCCCACCATGCAGGACTTGTGAGCAGCAACACCATGCCACGGCTCCAATTATGTCACTGTACATTCATACACCATTCACACGGACCTGGGGATCACTTCTCCATCACAAATGAGGGTGACACCCCTTTTCCGGCAGGAATGTCACCCCCACATTCCAAAATCATTCACACACAGAAACAAACAAAACATTTTTTTTTAAATGACCAGCAAAAAATACAAATGCCCAGCAAAAATATAATTTAAAAAAAAAAACACAACAAAGAAAACACAGAAAAGACAAAAATCACTCTGCAAAACCGTCCCCAAATATCTCAAAGACACGTCACAAACAAACAAACAAACGCTAATAAACAACAGAACAAAAGCACCTTGCTGTATAGGGAGGGATACAAAGGGATGTACTTTTGCAAAGGAAGGGCGTTTGTCTCTGTCTATTTAAGCTCTCTGCGTAGTTCACTAAAGCCCCGTACACACGGCCGAGGTTCTCGGCAGAAACCAGCGAGAACCTCGCTGGCATCCTGATTCTGCCGAGAACCTCGGCCCTGTGTACGGATTCGGCGAGCATCCCGTCGGGAATGCCGTCGAGCCGAAATAGAGAGCAGGTTCTCTATTTGCTCGATGGCCCGTCGGGATGAATGGCTGGTCGCCTTTCCCGACGGGCTGGTCGCCGAATCTGACGGCTGGGTGAGAACCTCGACGGGCGGAACAATGTGTTCCGCCCGTCGAGGTTCTCGGCCGTGTGTACGAGGCCTAAGTTGCCCGGGTCCACTTCCAATTTCACTGATTGCGCCGTTCCTGAGGTGTGAGCATGCGCAGAGAGGTGCTGACCATGGTCTGCTTCATGTGCGCATGCGCGATCCGGCCGGCCCTTCATTTGCATGGGGTCACGGCTCATTTCAATGAAACACGCCCACGCCCTTCCCAATTTGAATTACTCAGCCTTACGCCTCGGAATTTACGTTACACTGGCGCAAATTTCTGCGCAAATTCTACGAGGATACGGTGATTGCGCCTCTACATTGCGCCGGTCTAACGTAAAGGAGGTGCGCTACGCCGGTCAAAATATGCGCCAATGTACGTGAATCTGGCCCAGTATTTCTGACTTTATGCTATAAAATCCATAAAAAAAATGTAAAAAATGTAAAAAATCTAATTTACTCATAGGCCAATACTGTATGCATAGGCGTGCGCACAGGGTGTGCCAGATGTGCCCAGGCACACCCTAATCACTTCTTGCAGTGCAGATTCCCCCTGGTATGCAGGGCCCCCTCCCACAGCATGGCTGGCTTCCCTCCTCTCCCATTGACTACAGCAGTGGGCACACATAGATGATATTTTAGGATGATTGGGGGAAGGGCTAATGTCATTTACCGGCCCCTTCCCTTTCTGAATAAACACAGTGAGAGATCGGTACCATGTTTTGAGCTTTCAGGTGCACACCCTAATGCTACAGGCTGCGCACACCTATGACTGTATTCTGCTACATGTTTTTAGTTAAAGAATCCCAATAAGCGTATATTGATTGGTTTTCGCAAAAGTTATAGCATCTACAAACTATGGGATATATTTATGGAATTTTATATTTATTTCTTTATTTTTCAATAGTAATGGCGGCGACCAGAGATTTTTAGCGGGACTGCCACATTGCGGTAGACAAATCAGACACCTAACTGACACATCTGACACTTTTTAGGGACCAGTAACACTAATACAGTGATCGCTAACTGTCACTGTACTAATAACACTGGCAGGGAAGTGGTTAACATCAGGGGCAATCAAAGGGTTAAATATGCTCCTAGGGAGTGCTTTCTAACTGTGTGAGGGTTGCTTTGACTAGGGAAAGACATAGATATTCCGTGTTCTATAGGCAGACCGCCGTTCGGCCCTTTCTGAGAATGATCGCAGGGTGCCAGCGAACATCGGCTCTGCCAGACCCGCTGATTGGCTTTCACTCACAGCGGGAACTGCTTCCAGAAATGATGTGTCCCAGAGGGGGGAGGGGTTGGAGGAGAAAGCAATCCGAGTGGGAGTGGAAGTGGGAGTGGAAGTGGGAGTGGTTACCTGTCAAAAAATGACATGCCAAAATGACTAAAAGCTGAACTTTCCCTTTTGGGTGGTGTTTAGTGTCAAAAGCACCCTGCATTAGCCCATGGACCAAAGCCTATTGACAGTGGCCTTCATGGAGTAACTGAATTGTAAGCAGCTCAGTCTGCTTTTTTTCAGCTTTGTTGGCCCAAATGAATTAAGACCTCAAGTGGTAGTAAAGCCTGACTTTAAAGAGGAGGTCCAGCCTGTACAAAACAAATTAAAAGTCAGCCACTACAAATACTGTAGCGAGCGGCTGTCCACGGATCCTGCGATATCACCACCTCTAGCCGATCCATCGGCTCCGGGTGCAGGCGTTGGTATCCTTACTAAGGGAAACAGTAAGTAAAGCCCTGTGGCCCCGTACACACGGCCGAGGTTCTCGCTGAAAATCAGCGAGAACCTCGCTGGAATGCACATTCCAGCGAGGACCTCGGCCGTGTGTACGGTCTCAGCGAGCTTCCCGTCGGGAAGCTCGTTGAGCCGAAAAAGAGAGCACGCTCTCTATTTTCTCGACGGCCCGCCTGGAAGAATGGCTGGTTGCCATTCCCGACGGGCGGGTCGCCGAATTCGACGGCCGGGAGAGAACCTCGACGGGCGGAACGATGTGTTCTGCCCGTCGAGGTTCTGGGTCGTGTGTACGCGGCCTGTGGCTTCACAGCCTTTTTCCTACTGCTAATACGTGTCTCCCAGAAGGCAGCAGGGGGAGGGGCCAAAAATTGCGCAGATCACCGAACAAGATTGTGGCGATCTTGAGAGGAAGTGAGAGCAGATACCTGGTTTTGACAAGTATTCGCTTCCCCCCTCACACCCTAAAAGGTGGCAAATGTGGCAGCAGAGGGAGGGGGGGGGCAAACAAGCAGAGCGTTCCCTTTTGGGTGGAGCTCCGCCTTAAACTATTCTTAAAAGTATTCCCTCCCGCTCATCCTACCTATCCAGCATACCCTGTATAAAGATGTGTGTACTTACATTTTTAATCCAGTCCAATCACATAATTTAGGAGCTCAGACACTGCTGTCTAAGGGAGGACTCCACAATGGCTGTAAATTCTGAGAGCCATGATGTCATCCATAGGCTATGATGGCCTAGCCGTTGTAGGTGCTTCCCCATCTCCCCTGCAGCAGCCTTCTGACACATGGATCATGTGACCGGACCAGATTAAAAATAGGGAGGTACACTTAAAAATAGGGAGGTACACAGATCTTTTTTTTTATACATGGTTTGCAGGATATAGATAGAAGAATGCAGGAGGTATGATTTTTTTTTTTTCACAAGAAATTTTTCACAAGAAAGGAGGTATGAATTTTAAGAAGAGTTAGAATTAGGCTTTTCTTCTACATTCAGTCCTACAGGTTCGCCAAGCTGCTTCCTTTCAGCTGCTAAACCCTGTAAATGCTTACTCATCACATGAAATAGCCCCTCATAGTCCAGCCTTCCTTTATCTTCACTTCCACTTAGGCATCTTCACCTTGTCTCTACTTGAGGCAGCAAATATGTGTCCTTGCCTGGCCAAACTGCGTCAGATTGCAGAAATAGAAGTGTAGACAGGGACCAGCAAATGCTTACTTGCTGTTTTTAAAAGATCAGGACTTCAGGGTTTCATCTTGACCATAGTCCCATTACCTATGTCCTGGATCAAGCACACAGCCAGAAAAGTCTGAACACCCATCTTGTATGCTTGTTTGAGATCACACTAGATAGAGTACCAAGGATAAGGATTAAATCTTCAGAACCTGTATCTCTTAAAGTATTAGTAAATGCTCTTTTTTTTCTCTTAAAATGATAAACATGACATATCTACCAGCTATGTGCAATGGTTTTAAATTTTCACAAAGCAGCCCCAATCCTCCTCTTTTTGGGTCCCTCGCTGATGCTCCTCCTCTTTTTGTTTTTTTTTATACCATAGGAATCCACTGGCACTCCTACTGGCTCGATATGAAGCCACACTGCGTGGATCTATAGACACAGGCAGTGAGGTTAAACCTTGCCCATGTCTCCTTACTCATGGGATTTGACTGACAGCAGCAGGAACAGTGGCAGCTGGTGGTTTTTCTTTTTGGGCAGGAACAACCAGCCCCCACGGTCAGTGGCAAACCCCCCCCTGGAGGACAGTCAGGACATCAAAGCCCCGCACTTATCCCACCTAGTTAGCAGGTGGGAGAGTAGCGTGTCTGGCAAGCGGCAGCTTTCTTTCTTCCTCCTCCTGTGCATTACGACGGCTTCCGCCGTGCATCTCCCTCCTCCTCCTCCTAGGCATCCAATAGGATCACCTGTTCTCTCAATTAATCGGGAAACGGCTCTAATCAGGTGCTTCAAAAAACCACCCCCACCACTGTAATTAATGCGCCCAGCATCTTGAAAGGGGCCGGATGCATGAATAGGGGTATGGCAGAGGGGAAAAAAGGGAAGGTGGCGCCTGTGCACCCTTAATGGACTGGCCGCCCCTGAGCAGGAACCAATGGCTCCCCTGGCTGTCTGAGGGGAGAGAAATAGTTAGTGGGGTGTTATTTACCTTATTGGAGGGAATGCATTAAGGTAAAAAAACATCAAGGCTTTAGAACCACTTCAAATTCAAGTGAGCAAACACATCTCCTATGTTTTCTTACAGGTTTACTTTAATAGTGCAAGAAAATGGGCCTGATGTAGACATGTGCATTCGTTTTCGTTAGAATGCATTTTCGTCGTTTAATTTCGTGATCGTTTTAACAAACGAAAACGAAAGTGCGAGAAACGAAAACCGAAAGATCCGACATAAAAAATGCTTTATTTTTGTTTTCATTCAGATCCGACGATTTTCGATGCTTTGTCGAATATTTAATTTTGTTTTTTCGTTTGGAAAATACATTTATTTAGTTACTCCCGAAAATCGTTTTAATTTATGTCGTTTTCGTCGGGAAAGTTTTTGTCCGAAAACAAAGATTTTTGATGCTTTGTCGAATTTTCGTCGTTCAATTCACCGATTTTCAATGCTTTGTCGAATTGAACGACGAAAATTCGACAAAGCATTGAAAATCGGCGTTCTGAATACAGTGAATAGGTAGAAATTGAACGACGAAAATTCGAAGATTTTCAATGCTTTCTACCTATTCACTGTATTCAGAACGATGATTTTGGATGCTTTGTCGAAAATTTGACAAAGCATTGAAAATTGTCGTTTTCGGACAAAAACTTTCCCGACGAAAATGACATAAATCAAAAACGATTTTCGGGAGTAACTAAATACATGTATTTTCCAAACGAAAAGACGAAATGAAATATTCCAGTCTGCACATGTCTAGCCTGATGTACTAAAGCTTATGCACACAATGCAGCGATCATGTACAGACAACCAAATTGTATTTAAAAAGCCATACATACATTCCATTTTTGCTCCAATAGGGGGTTCAGGTTTCCTGCTGCTTTGATTGGTGCACACCCTGCTTTGTAAATTCCAGGTTGTTTTTAAATGATCTAGCCAGTAACACAATCCTATTAGTAGAGTGCCCCCTCTCTGGATGAAGGAGCGCATGGGGCATGTATGAACAGCAGCATTGTCAGTCTGGGGAGGGGCATTTTAGTTGTACTAGCAGATTTAGATACACTAACAAATTGAAGGCAAACTCCAGCTCACACTTTATAAGCAATTACAGCAAAAGTTTTTTTCCTTTTGGGATAAAGGTTTTGCATAAATAAATAAGAGCTGATCATTGTAAGCAACCCTGTAGTAAATGGTTTGTCTCAACCCTGTAACTGCTACATCTGCAGAACAGCTTTTTCTTTTGAAAAAACAGACTTACTTGCCAGATAACCAGGTGGAAATAAAGGAAAGAACGCATAAAATAGAAAAATAATGCAGTAACCACATCTAAGAATTGGTAAGCTGCAATATAATAAATGTTTGCTTTTGGATTTGATACCACTTTAGGATGTGCCTCCTCTAAAAACTTGTTGATATGGATAAACACTAAAATAATCAGTACATAAATGACCAGCAGCATCTGATGATGTCTTTGTGTGATGAAACGCGTTGGGTGGAGCCTGGTCACATAATGTCACCACACATGAAAGTCGGCCATTTTGTTGGTTGGAAACTTTGAAACTTGTTTTGGATTGATTAGAGTTTTATGTTTTGTTGCTTGTAAATATTCTGCTGTACCTAAATAAAAAATAGAGACCTGTTTCTAATACTGCACAATGAGGTTTTGTTATACCCCTCTATCCTGCATTTTTTAATATAATATAATTATTAAAGGATGTTAATATACCAGGAGGCTACTCTGGATGCACCGATTGGGGCTGATGTTTAATTGAGCGCTGCTGATCACTTTATGTGGTGGTCCACAACAGAAGGTAAGTGGCGTGGAGTGCTGTGATACTGGTGGAGGACACCTTCAGATCACTCTTTGCATTAATAGTGCATTTGTGGTGTGTCTACCAATCTCTTAATTTTATTATGGGACTGTGAAGGACTTTTTGTTTACTGTGTGAAAGCGCTGCATATGTACTCTTATGCCCAGTACACACTACCGGTTTTCCCATCAGAAAAATTAACACGTTTTTTCCAACGAAATTCCGCTCAAGCTGTCTTGCATACACATGGTCACACCAAATTCTGACCGTCAAGAACGTGGTGACGTACAACAATACGACGAGACGAGAAAAATTAAGTTCAATGCTTCAGAGCATGCGTCGAATTGATTCTGAGCATGCATGGTTTTTAGTCCATCTGAATTGCATCCAGACAAATGGAAATTCCGATTGAGAAATTGAGAATGTGTTCTCTATATAATTCCGTCGGAATTTCCAATGGAAAAAGTCAGATGGGGCATACACACAGACGGAATATCCAATGACTTTGGCAAAAGCATGGAGATCTTCAAAGTTAGTGGTAAATGAAGCGGTGACTAAAATGAACAACACTATGACCCATGCCAAGATGCTAGCTATAGATACGGACATGATCCCTCAGTTTTAGAAAATGTGGAAACCCTGGATCGCATATGCTATGCCATCATCTTTTGATCTTGCCGTGGTGACTAGAACAATATGAACAAATACATCTCGCTCTAGTTGTGGTGGAGGCTCTCGGCCTCACCTTGCGGACCCCTTCCATTCCATTCTTCTCTCCTTCCATTTTCTTTACTGTTTCTTTACTCAAGAACGCAAATAAGAAGGTTACTCTTACAATATCTCTAGGCTTGACACCTTTTGAAGAACTGTAAATACCTTCTAAAGTTTTAATTGATCTTGTTTCAATATTATTGAATAGTTATTATTACATTTTCAATTAATTAACATTGAGCTTCTCTCACCCCTGACTGTATGATATTGTGTTTACTTTATGCAATTTGTACAATACAATACAATTTGTACTTCTGTACTATTCAATAAAATATTTTGACAAGTGAAAAGCTTCTGTCTGACTTTTTCCATCGGAAATTCCACTCGTGTGTACAAGGCATTCTGTTACTCTGAAGCATGTACATGCTAAAGAATCAAAGCCAAAATCTGTACTCTACATTCTATCCTGCCGTCCCGGCTGAAATAACTCTGCTGTTTGTAAATCTACAGCCCAGTACATTTCAGGAGTTCCCCGAGGCACGTTCAGTACTAAATCTCAAGCCATAAAGGCCCTGTAGATTACATCATCCTGGCTAATTTATATGTTGTCTACCTAATTAATCTCCCCATTTGTCTTCACTTGTTTTGCCCTGGAAAAAAGTTTCACTCTGTTCATTTCTTATTGAAATGGTCCATATTTCTGTACAGAATTTGGCTGCAACGTTTCCCCTAGGATAATCTTGAAGCCCTAGTTAGTTAAAAAACGTTTGAGTATTAAGATGTCTCTAATAAAACACAGTTCTACCCAAGTGGTGTGAAGAGCTTAGCACCATCAGAACCTCATGGCATTCACCGAGTGGAGCTCAGTGTACATCTCTGTGCAGCTGTTAGGGAAAACAGAGAGCTTTACTGAATAGCGCCACCCAAGTTTAGCACGTACAATGGAGGGTGCAGCTCAGTTTAATCTACGCTCTCCCATCTTGATCATGTCAGCAGCACCTTGCGCTGTAAGCACTTTGGAAATGGGACACCTTTTCTGCTCAGGCTTGCTGTTATTAATTAATGGATTTTTCTATTATTGTTTCATTTTTGTTTTTTTTTACTAGCCTGGTACAAATTTATACAGAGGTGAATCGACGGATCTGTACCACAAACACAGCGGACCATCACCACATGTGATATACATACATTTGTTCCACATTTCTAACACATCATCTGAGCTTTGTAGAGGGGTGAAGTCTGTCTTTGTTAGTTTATAGAGCAGTCAATAAATTCACAGAATAACATACCTGTTTTAAAGAAACATAATGCCTGCCCATTATTTCTAAAGCTTTCCATGGCGGTCGTTTATCAAAGACTCTGTCCAGGTAGAATAATATGAAAATACCGTGTATGGCTCAGAATCACAAATCTCTAGTGTTCCAGTCTCTGAGTTCTTTCTCACTTAATAATTTGAATGTCTTGGTTAACGAAACGATGTGCATTCTTACACAAAAGGCCATGTAGGTTAGAATGCCATAAAAGAAAATTTTCATTTTTAGGGCTTGCATATATTTACACTTTAAAAAATGGCTTCGGACACGCTTTTTTAGAGCTCTCTGAACGGCAGTCAAAGCATCTTTCAGTAAATAAAATGGTTAGCTTACAGCCCTGTTTACATTTTGCTTTGCTTTGCTTCAGCTTCGCTTTAAAATGATACCCCATGTCGCTTTAGTGGTGCTTCAAAGCATCTTCAAAGCCTCCATAGAAGTCTATGACAAAGTCGGTAAGATGGCTCAGCGGGCTAATGCTCCGTTGCAGCAATCTGTGATCTTTTGAACTCTCAGGGTTGCAGGTTCGATGCCGGTGGGGTCCACTCAGCCTTCCACCCTTCCGAGGTCGGTAAAATGAGTACCACTGTGTTGGGTAATAGTGACTATGTTACTATATAAGCTCCTCGAGACCTGATGAGCTACAGCTTCAGCTGAGGCTTGGGAAGCTTGCCTGGCAAGTTAGGGTAAGACAGCGCTATATAAGACTTGCATTATTATTATTATTTATTACAAAGCTAGCTTGAAGCATCTGCAGTCTTAGAGAGGCTTTAATTCAGCTTTAGCTTCACTTTGTTTTGGAGATATCAGCACACACACAGGGCATCTACCAAGTTTCATTAAAACTTCACAAAAGCACCACCAAAGTATTATTGAAGCACCACCAAAGTATCGCAGAAGCATCAAAAACATACCAAAAAAGCATGTTGAAGTGGTAGGCGCTTTAAAGTGTGTTGAAGTCGAAGCAAGTGTAAATGAGCCCTAAGTGAAGTGAAACCCACATGGTAGTACTTTACCATGTGGGTGGCACTTCACTTCACTTGTCTTCAGACCTGCTCCAGAGATCTTAATTGTGTGGCCCTGTCTGGCCCTGCACAGCCTTTGCTGAAAAAACTGACAGTGGATCCCTGCACTTACAGTGCGTGTGTACCACGGCTTCAATAATTCCTATGGTTGGTCCTTATCCATTACCTCTTATTAGTGTCCATCTGTGATATAGGAGGAGTCCTTTATTCCTCCCATATAGAGGAGTGTATTTCTCCCATGAAGCAGGGTCTTTTATTCTATGACTAGTGTAGGAACCACTGATAATGGGGTACTTTGATGCAGTTAGTGGGCCTAAGCACCATCTAGCCATATGGTGACTTAGGCCCCTTTCACATGAGCGGACCGTTCGTCCGCTTATTACAAGTCCGTTTACGGACTTGTAATGGGCCCCTATGGGATCGCGTTCGTTAGCGGATGATGCATCCGCTAACGTCCGCAAGATCCGCATCCGTTTTTTTGGACGGAAGAAAACCCTATTTTTCTTCCGTCCGGCGGATCGGATCGGATGCAAACGGACAGACGGTCCGTTTTCATTCGATTCCCCATAGGGGATAGCGGAGAAGAGACAGGGCGGTCCCTGCATAGTGTGCGGGGACCGCCCTGTCCGCCGATAGCTCAGCGGGACCCCCCCGCTGAGCCGACGGACACACACGGAGCGAACCGAAAAACGGACCGCTCCGTGTGAAAGAGGCCTTAAATCCCTATATTTTTTGAAAATGTTCAGGTGTTTTAAATAGCCTCGGAAGAGTTAAATGTCATTTTTGTATGTGTGCGCTGTAATATTTTGTTCTGCATGCAAAGTAGGTGCAGGATATGGCTGAGACATTATTTAACCACTTCAATACCGGACACTTTCACCCATTTTCTGCCAAGGCCAATTTTCAGGTTTTAGCGCTGTCACACTTTGAATGACAATTCCTCAGTCTTGCAACACTGTATCCAAATAACATTTTCTATATTTTCTTGAGAGAGATAGAGCGAGATAGAGCTTTTTGGAAGTAGTTAATCACCATAGATTTTTTTTTATTTCTTGCTAAATAAATAAAAAAGGGACCAAAATTTGGGAAACAAAGGCCCAGATTCACAGAGCGATTACGCGTGCGCAACTGCTGTTGCGCGTGCGTAAGTCTAAATGTGCGCGTGCGTATAGTTGCACGCGATTCACAAAACAATATACGCCAGAAATCTACGTTTTTTGGTCCGGCGTAATTGAGTTAGACCTTCGCTTCCCTTCGCGCAAAACTGCGCTAGACACACCATTGATTTGCTAGTCAAATATGCTAATGAGGGAGTTACGGGGATTCACAAAAAAACGCAGTTGCTGCGCAGGCTACGCGATGTGCGCAACAGCAAAATGTTCTGTCTAAAGTTAGAGGACCTAAAAGCTGGTCTAAATTTTGAAAAAAAGTCTAATTGTCAGATAAAGCAACACTGTATGCCAACATGCCAGGGGCATCGTCGCGCATAGCTATACTACTGACTTTAGATGAACAAAGAAGGAGGAGGGCACGGAGGATGGCACTAAGGAGGGCACGGGAGATGTTTTTTTTTTTTTTTTATTTGCTTATATAAAATTTACAATTTCAATTAATCTAATACAATATTCTTATCTGATACAAGCCCCTCACTCTTCACTTGATATATCACACACGCATAGACATCTTTGGCATGAGTGATTCTGAGGTGTCTCGCATTTTCAGATTCACCCCTCATGCCATCATGGAATTACCACAACCTTGCAGGAGGACATCACCAGCCCAACACATGGCACCACCCATGACACCCATGACAGCTACATATACAATCAGAGCCCCATCCCCACAGATTTCGAACAGAACATGTATGGGGACAGCTGGCTGGTTGGTGAGTGACATGGGAGTCAGGCATGACTATCCCCTCCCGTGATGCACACCTCACAAGTGGCACATGCATGACTAACATCCTCTTGTCTTTTCCCTTCAAGGTGACTCTGCATATGCACTGGTACCCCATCTCATGACCCCATCTCATGCCAGCTCACATTATGCATCTTTGCACGTTAAACACACACATTAATCATGGCACAATGAGAATGCATGCATGCACACCACTGTGGTCCCTAGCACACACACACCACATCGTCATCACATTGGATTGGCACCAGTCCACCATGCAGGACTTGTGAGCTGCAACGCCATGCCACGGCTCCAATTATGTCACTGTACATTCATACACCATTCACACAGACCTGGGGATCACTTCTCCACCACAAATGAGGGTGACACCCCTTTTCCCGCAGGAATATCACCCCCACATTCCAAAATCATACACAAACAGAACCAAAAAAATTAAATAAATGACGAGCAAAAATAAAAAATGCCCAGGAAAAATATAATTTAAACAAAATAACAACAAAGAAAACACATAAAAGACAAAAATCACTCTGCAAAACAGTCCTCAAATATCTCAAAGACACGTCACAAACAAACAAAAGCACCTTGCTGTAGAGGGAGGGATACAAAGGGATGTATTTTTGCAAAGGAAGTGCATTTGTGTCTGTCTATTTATGCTGTCTGCGTAGTTCATAAAGTTGCCCTAGTCCATTTCCAATTTCACTGATTGCGCCGCTCCCGAGTTGTGAGCATGCGCACATCGGAGCTGACCATGGTCTCCTTCAAGCGCGCATGCGCGAGTCGGCCGGCCCTTCATTTGCATGGGGTCACGGCTCATTTCAATGTAACACGCCCACGTCCCTCCCAATTTGTATTACTCCTCCTTACGCCTCAGGAAAAAACCTTACGCTTGCGCAATCTCTTGCGCAAAAGCTTCGTGAATCGCGGGATTACGCGGCTAGATTGCGCAAGTCTAACGGAAAAGTGGTGCGCTACGCCGGTCCAATAATGCGCCGATGTACGTGAATCTGGGCCAAAGTGTTTTTCTTTATTTCTGCTCTAAAATTTGGCAAATAAATAGTCTTTCTTCATAAATTTAGGCCAAATTGTATTCTGTTACATTTCTTTGGTAAAAATAACTCAAATCAGTGTATATTATTTTAGTCTGTTGGAAATATATACAGTATTTGAAAATCAATCTGGGTGTACTGATGGCCCCATCTACTGTAGGTTCTTAAAGCCATAAAATGCCAGGCTAGTAATAGTACCCCTCCCCCCAATGACCCGATTTTGGAAAGTAGACAGTTAGAAAGTCCAAGGTATTTAATAAGAGGCCTGACAAGTTTTTTAACCACTTAAGGACCGGCTCACATATATATATTCGTGATTATATATTTTGTAGATGCTATAACTTTTGTGTAAACCAATCAATAAATGCTTTTTGCGTTTTTTTTAACCAAAAATATGTAGAAGAATATGTATTGGAATAAAACAAAATGTATATATATTTTTTGGGGGATATTTATTATAGTAAAAAGTAAAAAATATTTAAATATGTGATCCAATACTACCAAAAGAAAGTTGTGGGGAAAAAAAGGACGTCAATTTTGTTTGGAGCCACATTGCATGACAGTGCAATTGTCAGTTAAAGCAACGCAGTGCCGAATTGCAAAAAGTGATCTGGTCTTTGGCCAGCCAAATGGTCCGGGGCTGAAGTGGTTAAGTTGTAATTTTTTTGTACATTTTTTTTTTGTAAAATTAAGAAATTAAATATAAAATGTTTTCACATGCTATCAACAGAGCAGTACAGTGTCACCACATGACTGGTGTGGTGGTGGTGAGGGACACTGACTAATGACAGTATGTAAAAATAATATTCTGTATAAATATATATTTTTTTACTTTTTTATTTTATTTTTGGACTATAAACTGAAGGACCTATGATTAAATAGTTGTGGAACAAATCATTTGAGTTTCCACTATTTTTTATGGGGAAATTTGCTTTGATATACAAGTGCTTTGGATTACAAACATGTTTCTGGAACGAATTATGTTCGCAATCCAAGGTTTTACTGTATAGTGTATTTATGTTGAAGACATAACTTGAAAAAGATGTCTTCCCCTTTTGTCAATAAAATTATTAGAAACTATTATAAATTACAAACTACTGGTTGTGACTGCTTGCTGTCTTTTTAATACTTTCAATGATTCCTTGATTAGTTCTGTATATTTATTTGTGACAATTGACACTTCCATTTTTTTAAATATTTATCCAGCTATGTCAATGTCTGTATTTCCTAGTCTAATTATCCCTATAAAAGGGTTGATTGCACATTACATTTTTGTAGTTGCAAAGTGATTGGCTTGTCTTACTTCCTGACAGGCAAATGTGTAGATAACGTTTTTTTTTCTTGCTGAAGGAATTTTTCTGCGGAGATGTCTGGAGCATGTTTCTTACCAAGATTCATTTGTCATAGTAGACATTAGACATTAGAAAGGTTGCTAGGAATGATGGGGAAGTGAAGAGTAGAAAGAAACCAATCCATACATTTAACTTGGCCACGTTTCAAATTCCAGTGAAATGTTGTTCATTTAATTTGATTGGGCCAGCTCAATGTCATTTAATGTATAAGGTACACTAGAGCACCGACTTCAATCGCCGCATACCCAAGGGTGATAGAGGTATGCATCACTGAACTTTCCTTCGATTTCATGTGAACTTCAGCTATCATTATACCTCGTAGTTCTTTAGGAACTCTCATCTAGGAATAGGCAAACCCTTTGATCTTGTGAGAAATGCTCCACAAATTTCCTGTGGTTCTGAGGATATTCTGGAATTCCTCTGTTGAACATTCCACAGAAAGAAAACACTAAAATTAAATTATTTTGACATACCATTTAAAATTGCAAAGAAAGTATATGGTAGAAAAAAAGCAGACTTTCCAATATTTACATTACATTTTTTGTTTTAAAGTTCTTTCTGATCTTCAATTAGTTGATTATTATAAATATTTTCATCTTCTTTTCTATGTTTTCTTCTTTGGCTGTAAATATACGCTAATTATTGCGATTCAATTATCCGGTTTCAGAAACCCTGGTTTCAAGACAATATTCCAGTATTTTAATCTGTTTGAAAATCTGGAAGCAAGTAGTTTTCCATTTAAAGTCCCACTGAAAGCTAATTACACAGCTGAAATAAATGCATAGAAGCTGTTTTTCCTGCCAGATTTTTCTATTTTCACCCATCCAGTGCAGAAATGCTAATATCAGAGAGTTAGTGACCTACCTTTTCCTTATAGCAGTAAAGCAACACAGTTTGGTCACCTCCTTGCTCATTGATTGGCTATTCCAAATAGAGGGGATGCTGTATAGTTTGTAAGGGGAATTAACACTTAGCGTAGTGAATAAGCTGAATCTTTTATGACTTCCATCATCCAATCATGTGTAAGAAAAATTACACTTGAAAAAAAAAAAATTGCATATTATTAAGTATTCTTTTCCTAACACATTTACTAAGCCAGTGTTTCTCAACCTTTTTTTCAGTCAAAAGCGCCCTTTAACCACTTAAGGACCGCCTCCTGCACATATACGTTGGCAGAATGGCACGGCTGGGCACAAGCACGTACCTGTACGTCCTCTTTAAGTGCCCAGCCGTGGGTCACGGGCGCTCGCCCGTGACCCGGTCCGAAGCTCTGTGACTGCGGCCGCGGGACCGTGGACCCGATAGCCACTGGAGTCCTGCGATTGGTTCCCGGAGCTGAAGAACGAGGAGTGCTGTGTGTAAACACAGCTTCCTCGTTCTTCACTGTGGCGCCGTCATTGATTGTGTGTTCCCTGATATAGGGAAACACAATCAATGATGTCACACATCCAGCCCCACCCCCTACAGTTAGAAACACATATGAGGTCACACTTAACCCCTTCAGCGCCCCCTAGTGGTTAACTACCAAACTGCAATTGTCATTTTCACAGTAAAGAATGCATTTATATAGCATTTTTTGCTGTGAAAATGACAATTGTCCCATAAATGTGTCAAAATTGTCCGATGTGTCCCACCATAATGTCGCGATCATGAAAAAATCACTGATCGCCGCCATTAGTAGTAGAAAAAAAATATTAAAAAAATGCAATAAAACTATCCCCTATTTTGTAAACACTATGGCCCAGATTCACAGAGCAATTACGCCTGTCTAACTGGTGTTAGACAGGAGTAATTTCAAATTTCGCGCGCCGTATCACTAGTTTGAATCCTCAAACCATGATACGGCGGCTTCGGGCTTCGACCTGAGAGGCTTACGTCTTCGTAAGCCTTCGGATCTACGCTGCGATATTTTTGCGGCCGCTGGGAGGAGTTTTCATGCGTCTGGATATGCAAATGAGTTTTTACGGCGATCCACGAAGATACGAGCGGTCTTCGCAATCGCTTACGTCTATTTTTTTTTACGTACTGTTAGACAAGCTTTTTGCTGGTCTGACGGTGCATAGCCCATGTTAAGTATGGCCGTCGTTCCCGCGTCTAATTAAATATTTTTTTTTTTTTACGTAAGTCGTTCGGGAATAGAAATGTCCGTAAACGACGCTACTCAAACAACGAATGACGTAACGACGTGATTTCGCGCAATGCACGGCGGGACATTTCTGAACGGAGCATGCGCAGTTCGATCGCCGCGGGAACGCGCCTATTTTAAATGCTTCACACCCCCTACTCGCGTAGATGGCTTGCGCCGGGAGAAATACACTACGCCGCCGTCGTTTACTGGACAAAATCTACCTGAATTCCACGTAGAGCCAGGTAAAAAACGGCGGCGTAGAGTATTTCTGTTACTCTACGAGAATCTAATTCTCTCTGAATCTGGCCCTATAATTTTTACCCAAACCAATCGATAAACGCTTATTGCAATATTTTTTTTTTTTTAAACCAAAATTAGGTAGAAGAATACGTATCGGCCTAAACTGAGAAAAAAAATAGTTTTTTATATATTATTGGGGTATAATTATTATAGCTATATCTATTTTTGTTTATAGCGCAAAAGATAAAAACCGCAGAGGTGATCAAGTACGACCAAAAGAAAGCTCTGTTTGTGGGGAAAAAGGATGCCAATTTTGTTTGGGAGCCATGTCGCACGACCGTGTAATTGTCAGTTAAAGCGACGCAGTGCCGAATCGCAAAAACTGGCCAGGTCCTTTACCTGCATTTTGGTCTGGATCTTAAGTGGTTAAAATTCTGCACAATCACAGGGCACCCCATTCTAAAATGTAAAAAAAACAAAAAACAAATAGGTTTACAGAATGCAGAACAATCCACACACATGTAGGACACCCAACATTAGAAGTGATTTGTTCTTCCAGAGCAAACACACCTTTGCACACAGGTACTGACAAGTATTCCAATGTTTCTTTTCTCCTTCATTTTCTCTTCCTCACCTAGCTAATGTGAACTCAGTGCTCACAGAGTGGGGCAGGGGAGGGACAAACAAGGATTCTGTGCAGGCGCTGACATCCTGCTTACAAACCAGTGACATTATTGGTCATTATGATACAGACGACTAGAAGGTTGTAACGGCTGGCCATGAAACCTGTGGCTTTGTGTGTGACACCTTATTATGTTTATTTTTCTTGGGAAAAAAATGATCCCTCTTGGTGTTTCGGGAGGTGGTGTCACCCCCCCCCCCCCCTTTTATATCTCTAGAATTGTCTGGTTTCCCTGTTCCTCAGCTCATATCCGAAAGCTTCTAAGATTATTCATAAGTAATGTACCCCTGCTGTGAATTTATTAGTACAATATAAGTCGTTAAAAAACAATGTTATTTTTTTATTCTCTTCCTTCTTTCTGAATAATCCAACAAAAATCTATTTAAGAAAACTTGTGGCTTTGTGTAACTAAAAGGCAGGTTTTATCCACCTATTGGCTTGTATACAGAATTGGGAAACTTTTAGACATTTTGCCAAGGCACCCCTGAAGAAACCTGAAGGCACCCCAGGTGCCCAGGCACCCTGCGTGGAAAAGGCTGCACTAAGCTAAGGGAAAATGTATTTGCAAAGTGAACAGTCTATTTGTCTTTGGTAAATCAATGCCTTTGTGTTGCACCCAACTGTACTTTGTGTGTAATATGGTGATTTGTGGGCATGGTGAAAGGTTTGTTTTTCTAAAGAACATGATTTTCATGACACACCTTTTCATAACTTCCTGTATCATCTTTTGCTTTTTGCATTGCTGCTCTTAGTATTCGATTCCATGACTTTTCATATTCTTTCCTCTGCCAGATTCTGTGATTGCAGGTCTGATTTGGGAGCAGGTAGCTATGTAATGCTCATCATGTGTTAATGACTGCAGGTCCTGTTTGAATCAATGCTTGTATTGTGATGTAGGTAGTGAAACTTTGACTTGCTGGTATAGCATCCTGTGATGATCCAGAAATTGGATTCAGGATATATTGGAGCAGTGATGCCAAAACTTGGCGCCCCAGATGTTTTGGAACTACATTTCCCATGATGCTCATGCACCCTGCTGTATAGTTGAGCATCATGGGAAATGTAGTTCCAAAACATCTGGGGTGCTAAGGTTTGCTATCACGTATTAGAGTTATTAATTCTAGACCAGCAATGTTTAGCAGCTTAATAAATTAAAGGAGAAGTATTGCCAAAGCTCTTTTGGTCATACTTTCCCTGTGGGTCACAGAGGTTAACTTAGCTCTGCACTTCTGTGATCTAGATCCAGCTGACAGAAGGCTAAAGCCCACTGTCGGCGACAACACAGAGTGGATCCAGGCTCTGCAGGGATCCACGACAATAATGTAGAGATCCACCCACATGCCTAAGTGGCAGCTTGGCCAGCCTCTGAGCATACCATTGGGAGACTGAGCCAGCCATTCCCACCCTTTCCACAGTCTGGCACTCCAGTGAGCAGGAGGGGCAGAGCACAGAAAGGCGACTGATAGTCACCGCTCAGTGCTCAGTGCAGACCCGAGACATCAGCAGGCTTTGATCACTCAGTTTTTGGTGTAGAAGAGGATAGCTGCAGCATCAGATCAATGCAGCATCCATCTAGGTGAGTATGAATATTTATTATTTTTAAATCCCATACTTCTATTTAAATTTTAACGCTAAATATCATTATTCATTTTGTAAATTGTTATGCCGCGTACACACAATCACTTTTTTGTGATGAAGAAAAAACGTTGTTTCATGTGATGAAACAAAACAACGTTTTTTCAAACTCTCATTTTCCAAAACC